>PVJH01034997.1:0-20092 GCA_004026705.1 Nesogale talazaci
GGGGGGGGGGTCAAGTGGACAGAAAGCATATACCCAAGTGTCATGGGAGGAGGGGAAGTCTTAAATACAGCCAGGGTCAACAGGAAGGTCAAAGCTGACAGAGTTTGGAGGTCAGAATTCCAGACAAACAACTGGAAGGAAGTGGAGATGGAGGTGAGTCTGGGCTCATTGGGGGCTCAGAGGTTGGGTTCAGGTAAGGTTGGTGGAAGGGGATAGTGGAGAGGGGGCTGTTAGGAGACAGCCAGAGACAGTGGAGGGCAGTGGTGAGAGGTAGGGAGGTCAGGAAGCTGGGTCACTGTCCCCATAGCAGTACCTCCTCCCGCCGGTACTCAGGGCTCAGAAAATGCTGGTAGCGATGCCTCAGGAACCGACCCAGCTCCAGCTGCTGGCGAACCCCCTCCTGGGGACAGAGTAGGACTCAGTAGACACACCCCCTCCTGACCCCTGCCCCGTTTCTCTCCCCTCCCCTACATTCCCACATCTCACCCCGGTCAGCTGCCCCAGGCCCCGTGGCCACAGGGTGGGAGCTGCCTCTCTGTGCGGGTCCAAGGGGTAAGATACCAGCGGGGCTCGGTCACCATGGCGAAACACCTGGGGGTAGGGCCGGGTCAGGGCTAGGGCGGAAGTGGGGGACCACGAGGGATCAGGTCGGGGCAGAGGACACCTCACCAGAGTCACGAACACCAGGGGTCCTTTCGCCACCGTCTGGGTCCCTAGCAGCAGCAGCAGCAGTAGCAGCAGGAGCCGTGCGGCTCGGTGGCCCTGCGCCCCTGGCCCCGCCATGTCCACGCACGCAGACGCTGAGCTCAGCCCCACCAGCTGAACCATCACCTACCCCCTCATTAGCTCGTTCCCACGGGAGCACGTCCCGGCATGCCTCCCCCCGGAGCCAGAGGCTGCAGCACCCCTGGTATGGCTGGGAACATGCAGGAAGAAACAGAAACAGATGCAGGAAGGGGTGAGGAAGTGCCCTGCTCCTCCCCCCAACACTCACACATCCATGCCCACACCACCCACCTCAGACTCCCCTTCTCTGTCCTGCCCCCACCCCTCTTCCTTCAGTTGGCCCTCCCTCCTCCTGGGCTCTGTGAGGCTCCGATCCTTTGAAGAGGCTCAGCTAGTTTATCAAGATAAGCGGGGATAAGAGGGGGGCCAGGGGCTGTCTGGGAGTGAGCACAGAGAGAGAGATAAATGTCTCCCGCCTCCAAGGAGGAAATACAGGAGTTCACAGAATTCTCAGGAGAAGGCAATGCCCTCCCAGAGGTCTCATTGATCCTATCTTGATTGATAGGCCAGACTCCACCCCTTCTTTTCTTGTAATCCTCTCAAATTGACACCAGATTATGTAGCGATCACAGCAAGATCTTGAGAAGAGTTACTACTGAGTAGACATTTATTAGCGCATCAAGAATCATCCCCCAAATTTGTGGCCTATAACGGCGTACACTTAGAACCTGTCACCATGGCAGTGGGTCAGGGATTTGGGTGTGCATGAACTGAGTGATGCTGGCTCAGGGTCTCTCGTGAGATTGCAATCAAGATACCAGATAGGTCTGTGGTCATGTGGCAGCTTCACTCAGCCTGAAAGGTCACCCAACACAAAGCATGCCAAGATGCTGCTTGAGCAGCTATCCAACAAGGCTGCTCCAGGAGACCAAAGGCTTCAACAGAGAGCAATGTCTTTTGGGGTGTGTGGTAGGGTACATAATCTGGTGTCAATGTAAGGACTAAGAGTGTAGGAGTGGAACCTAGCCTGTCAATCAAGATATGACCAATGAAGTCTCTGTGTAGGCATGGCCTTCTCCTGAGAATTCTGGGAACGGCTACATCTTTATCCCCTGGGATATGGAGACACAATCTCTCTCGGTTCACTCTCTGGGAGACATTGCAGTGGACAAGACACATGGATGCAACTTCCCTGATGTAACCAGACTTCTGAAGGCAGAGAAGTCATGTAGAGACCCCTGCCAGCACCGAGATGCTTATACCACCACTGGATCCACACGACTTCCGACTTACTGGCCTGTGATCTTCCTGCATTTGGGGTCATTGCACGTGTTGTGTGAGTCTGAAGAGGACCTTGTAGATCGATATGGGACATATAGGCTAATATTGGACTTACGGACTTGAACTGAACCAGGCTGGGATGTTTTCTTAAGATACAATGACTCCTTCTATAAAGCTATTTCTCATACACTTGTAAGTGTCTAGGAATTTGTTTCTTTAGTCAACTCAGGCTTTCACAATGACCCTATGCCCACCAGAAGGAAACAGCCCCCGTTCTGTCTGCGCGCCATCCTTCCTACTTGTCTGTTTGTTACAAGACTCCACTCAGAAGGGTTTGGGACCAGGACCCACCCTACTCCCGGATGACTTAACCTATCATGTCTTCAGGGAGGATGCCTGGTTTTGTTTCTCTAGAGAACCCTGCCTAACACAGAGGTTATAAAAGATATTGTGGTACCAACAGGCTGCATAAAATTGATGCATGGCCTGTCTCCTCCCCATGACTCCTCTGTAAGAGGGTGTCCAATGGCCCACAAGTGTGCCACAGGGTCCCCACCCTGCTCTCCCCCTCATTCGTAATGATGTGATTCTTGTTCTTTGATGCTTGATATCTGCTCCTTTTTTTTTTTCCTGCATCACTGCCCTGGTGGGAGTAGAAAGCCCAGCCTTGCTCCTGGAGAACTGCTGCTGGATCTGAACTGCAAACCCTGTGGTTGGCAGTCCTGCACACCACCACTGCGCCACCAGGGCTCAGCTGATATCTGCTCCTTTTGACCCTTTGTGGTCACACAGGCTAGTGTGCTTCTTCCATGTGGGCTTTGCTGCTTCTGGACTAGATGGCCACTCATCCACTTTTAAGGTCCCAGATACTTTATCGTTTGGTAGCTGGGCACCATCAGATTCCTCCGTTCTGTCTGCCTCTGCACCCTTTTGTCTTCAGCGATCATGTTGGGAGGGTGGGCACATAATGATATGATTTTTGTTCTTTGGTGCCTGGTACTTGGTTCTTTTCACACTCATGGTTTCACAGGCTGGTGTGCTTCTTCTGTGGTGGGTTTCGTTCCTGGGCTTGAGACATTGGATGGACGTATGGATTGTGATAAGATTTGTATGAGCCCTCGATAAAATGATTTTTTTTAAAAATTGATGTATGGGTTGTTATAAGAACTGTAAGAGTCCCCAGTTAAATGATCTTCAAAATAAACAAAAGATACCATGTTGTCTTTCCATTGTGTGTAACCCACTTTAAATAGATCCTGTCGATAGGCAGTCTCCAGATAGTGAAGGAGTCCCACTCTTGAGTCTGTCTATAAGTCGAATTTGTATGTAAGCAGAACAACGGCTCCTGTCCGATGTCAGTCAGTCAAATGTGAGTCTTAGCATACAGAGTGTCAACAAACAAACAAAAATACCCCCCCTGCCATCAAGTTCATGCTGCTTCACAGGGACCCTATAGGACAGGATGTAACTGCCCGTGTGGGTTTCCAAGCCTGTACCTGTGGGGGAGTAGAAAGACAAGGTTTTATCCTGCAGAGAAGTCTACAGTCTTGATCCGCTGACTTCACAGTGAGCAGCCCAATGCATCACCGCTACGCCACAATGGGAAACCCACTGCCATTGAGTTGTTTCTGACTCCTAGCAATGGTAGATACAATGTATCCTTCTGCATCTTAAAAAATAAGAACAACAAATATTCCCAGGAACACACAGCTATCTTTAACAGCCACAGCAATAATGAGTTGTGGCGGTCATGTGCTTGATGTCAACTTCATGAGTGGGAGTCTCGAGGTGGAGTCTAGCCTGTCAATCTAAAGATAACCAATGAGACCTCTGTGTGGGCATGGCTTCCTCTGAGAATTCTGGGAAGACTCATGGTATTTCCCAATTGGAGAAGAGAGACTTGACTCACTCTCTCTTGGAGACGAACTACTGACAAGACGAGATGACAGCATGCTGATCAATCCTGATTCCTGGAACCTGGAGGAGCCAGAGGAGAAGCCACAGGGGCTTGCCTGATGGTACCAGACCTCTGGGGCCGGAGAAGCCACAGAGAGACCCCTGCCAGCGCTGAGATGCTTCTACCCCAGCTGGATACACAAGACTCTTCACCCACTGGCCAGTGATTGTCTTGGTGTCCTTGCACATGCTTAGTAAGTTGGAAGGAGAATTTATAGACTGGTATAGGACATATGGGCTAATATCAGATGTATGACCTTGCACTGGACTGGACTGGACTGGAATGTTTTCTCAATGTTCCATTCCTCTTGTATATAAACTTTTCCCTTATATTCATATGAGTGTCTATGAATTTGTTTCTTTAGTCTACCCAGACTCACACACAAGTGGTGTCTGCAGCAAGGCAGCACTGATTTATTACAAATTTCAAAAATGGAATAGAGCATGGCCAGGCAGGCCTGAAGGACCCCATATGTGTGGGGTCCCCACC
The DNA here is from genome assembly GCA_004026705.1 of Nesogale talazaci. Lineage (NCBI taxonomy): Eukaryota > Metazoa > Chordata > Mammalia > Afrosoricida > Tenrecidae > Nesogale > Nesogale talazaci. The sequence continues at coordinate 4,454 of PVJH01034997.1, forward strand.
CAGGACACCTGGCCTGTTTAGTCGGTATACCTCCAGGGGAGTGCCTGTGCCCATAGGCAGCTGTATTCTAAGAGTATGAAATGAATGTCGTATCCATTTCTTCTTAGCAAGCTTCTACTTGACCTATTGTTCCATAATCAGGTGTCAACTTGAGACTATTATGGGTGAAGGGGAACAATCAAAATGATTGACATATAGCCCCCTCACAAGGAGATGGACAACAGAAAAGTGTGTGAAGGAAGACAGTGGTTGGTGTAAGACATGAAAAATTAATAATTTATAAATTATCAAGGGTGCATGAGGGAGGAGAAAGGAGAAACTAATGAGGAGCTGATACCAAGGGGTCAGGTAGAAAGAAAATGTTTTGAGGATGATGATGGCAACACATGTACACATGTGCTTGACACAAGGGATGGATGGGTGGATTGTGATAAGAGCTGTAATAGCCCTTAGTAAAATGATTTTTAAAGGGGGGAGTGAAGGGGTGGAGGTTAGCTTGTCAATCACGTTGCATCTCGATGGCCTCATTTGGAGGCACTATAGAGATAAACAGCTCCCTGGAGACCAGACACACACTCTCTCCCTGCTTCCTCTTCCTTCAGTCAAGCCAGGTGAAGTTATACTGGTGAAGCCAGAGCCCTGGAGATGGAGGAGCCACGTGAAGACCCCTGCCAGTGCTGAGCTGCTTCCACCGCCACTGGATCCATGAGACTTTCCACTCACTGGCCTGTGATCTTCCTGCATTCGATGTTATTGCATGTGTTGCGTGAGTCTGAAGAAAAATTTACAGAATGGTATCAGATTTCTGGGCTCATCTTGGACTTCTGGACCTGATCTGCACTGGGCTGGGATATTTTCTCAAAATACAATTGCTCTTCTAAATAAAGGGCTTTCTTACACACACATGATTGTCCCTAGATTTGTTTCTGTAGTCATCCCAGAAGAACACAGAGTAGAAGTGCTTCACAGGCTTTTCTTGGTTGCTGTCAACCAAGACCTTTGCTTCAAGAGAAATCCTGGGTAGATTCAAACCACTAATTTTCAGATTAGTTTCTAATTTGAAACTGATCATGATCCCTGCTCTTAAAAAATTATCATATTGTCCCTCCCCTGTTCACCCTCCTCATGTGGCTCCCCATTACCCACTTAAGGGAAAACCAAACTCCTCAGTGTGCTGATCTGGGATCACCAACTGCATTTATCCCAAGGGGGTTAGGCTGGGTCTTCTAGAAAGGCAAAATCCATTACACGAGAAGCTTACCCAAGAAAACCAAAATTGCACTGGGTCAAGCGCACCTTTCCTAGTATGCATTTTTTCTGTTAGGTGAGCATTGAGCAATTTGCTCTGAGTTAGTGCATCCAGTGGCATCACCTGGGAAGGTCCTCTCTGGTCACAGTGAATCTTTTTGTCAAAGCAGTTTCACTCGAAACTCGTGTTTTGTGATGCCTGATTGAAGAGAACAGCATGTTGCTATGAAGTTTTGTTTCCTGCCCTGGGGAAAATGCCGCAGAAAGCGTTGTGATGTTGAATACAGCTTCCATGACAGTGCTATGGGAAAAGCTCAAGTGTGTGAGTGGTCTTCTTGTTTCAAAAAAGGTGACATGTCGATGGATGACAAACCTCATTCTGGATGTCCGTCAGTTTCATGAACGGATAAAAATGTTAACCCGTTGTGTACTTGAGAGTTCATTCCACCAGGCTAGGTTGTTATTTGAGCTTTCACTTTAGAGGTAATGAAAGGATGTGACAAAACAGTATGTGACCCAAAAAGGCCTGATTTGTGGCAGATAGGGGACTGGTTTTGCCACCACAACAGCGCATCTGCTCACGCAGCCATCTCGGTGAGCCAGATTTTGGGCAAACAACTACATGCCTCTCTTGCCCCACACACTTGACTCACAGGACCTCACTCCCTGCGACTTCTTTTTGTTTCAGAGAATGCAGAGGGACACGAAAGGACAGCGATTTGATGACACGGAAGAGGTGAAGGGAAAAACAAAGCAAAAACGAGGGAGGTGCTGTCAGTCATCCAAACACATGAGTTTGAAAAGCGTTTCAAAGAATGAGATCGTAGCTTTGGCAAATGTACTTAAGTACCACGGAGAGTATTTTGAAGGTGATAAATTAAAAAAAAATTTTTTTTAATACATACTAGCTTTGGAGGGGGAAATCCATTTTTTGAAGGGGATGAGCAGAGTTACCCCTTCTCATACATATGAAGAGATTTATATCAAGAACACGGCTCACAGAGTTTAAGTGAGCACATCTAAACGGGTTCAAGTCCGTGGGTCAGATGTCAAGCTAGAGGGGTCTCCTGACTCACACAGGCTGCCACGGCTGGCCACCAGGAAGCAGGAAGACAGGCCTGGAAGCAGGAAGGGTGATAGAAGCAACAATGGATGAGTCTGAGGTCTACAGGTGAGGACTGTGCCTGCAGAGTTGAAAAGATCCTCACTCGACAGGCAACATGGCAGGTGGCTGATGGGTTGACAGGCAACAGAGTGGGCCGTTGGCTCAAGTCAAGAGAACTGGAAATCAATGAGACAGGGGCAGGGTTCAGACTCAGCAAGAAGAGCCAGCTTCTGCCCAGCATTCATTTATCTAGGTCTAGACCATGCCCCCAACGAAATCTCTCTCCCTCTGCCTCAGGGCTCTGGTCTTAATCTTCCCACAACGATTTAGCTGCCCACAGTGGATGCCACTGTGGACTGGACTATCTTATGTTGACTATCTCATGTTACTGTCCAGCCACGTGGACAAACAAGAGCTATCAAACCCAGCCTCTGTCCCAAGAGCCCCTTCTACCCAGAATTCCCTTCTCTCTTATTACACAAGGGCCTGGTCACCATGGTGACCACTCTGGTCTCCCAGACAACCCCCTTTCTAGTTCAGAGTCCCAGCAAAGGGAGAGAGAGAGAGGTCAGGGGGGCCAGTTTCTACTCAAGACCAATGGCCATGAACTTTCAAGAAGTGAGGAGAGACCCCAAGTGGGGAAGGGAGCCCTGGGGCAGGGCAGAGGGAGAGTGGGGGGCCTGGGGTTCTGACCTCCGATTCCTTCTCCCTAGAATGTAACCCTGGCTATGGCCGTGTTTACCATTCTGGCTTCCATCTACTTCTTTAACAAGGTGAGTGTGTGTGTTGGGGGGGGGGGGAGGGGCTGAGGAGGGGCCAGGCTCAGGTGGCCATAGTCCCTCCTTCACTGTCTCAGCCATTCTTTCTCCTGAGTCTGTCTTGGTCTCTCTCCCTCCCTCAGGCTCAGCATTGAGAAGACCACAGGAACTACCCTCCACCTCCCAGCCCCCAGGCCAAGTGCTGTGTCTCTGGCCCTGACCATGGCTCTGGGCTCCCAGGTCAAATAAATGTGACAGCATCAACATGTTCTACCCTATCCACAGCCAATCCCAGAACCCCGGTTTTGGGGGAGGCGGGCGAGGGACTGGGTTCTGGACTCCCAGATTGGGGCGAGAGGGGCTGGGGCAGAGACCACCAGTCCTGAGGGAAGAGAGAGCGAGAGGTCTGAGGCCAGGATTCTTATTCTTCAGGAAGAGAGCATGGGGCTCAGTCAGACCAGAAGGACTTGCATCTGATGGAGGAGTGGTTGAGGCTTAGGACTCTGGGGTTTGAGGGAGGAGGGTCTGGGTTCTAGATTACTGGGGCTGTGTTTAGTGCTGGGCCTGAAGGAGGATAGGGGCGGGGGCAGGGGGGAAGGAGAGGGCAGATGCCTCTTAGGACTTAGGGATCTGAAGGTGCAGAAGCCCAGCCTCCTTGGTCTGAGGGAAGGGGGAGCTGGGACTCTGGATACATGTCTGCATGAAGCAAGGGCTGGGGGTCCAGAACCCTGGATCTGAGGGAGGAGGGACTGGGGGCTTTGACTCTTGGATCTGAGGGTGGTCAGGGCTAAGGGTCCAACTTCTGAATCTGAGGGAGGAGAGGTCTGCAGAACTGAGACATAGACTGCTAGGCCTGGGCTAGAGGCACGATGGGGAGCGGAGGATGGGAAGACAGTGCATACAGAATTCTTTAGCCTCATCTATTAAGGACTCTGACAGACTGGGTGTTTTTTGTATTTACTGGGGGGGGGGGGAAACTCCACCTTTGTTGAGGTGGAGGTGATCCCAATCACATTCTCCTAGCTAATATTATTCCCCACTACAGCCTCCCATTACAGTGCTGCTTTAAGGTTACCTCTTACAAGCACGTGGCTGACTGCTATCTGGCCGGCAGCTTTAATCAGAGCCTCAGATGAGAGCTCTTGCTCCCCAGGCTCTGAAGACAGCCCCTCCCCCTTACCTGCCGGGGGCGCTGGTGTTAGGTTACTCCTCCAACGTGCTTAGGTTCTTTTTAGGGTTAGGGTAGGGCACCCGCTTTGTTATGTATGTGGCTACCTGTAATTAGGGGGTGGGTTTTGCAGGCCTCTAGCGGAGCACCTCAATCTTGGTTGGGAATGCATTCTGGCTCTCTCTGCACCGGCCCAGCGGGCTCCTGAAGTCATGGCGTTCCCCCAGGGGAGCCTTGGCGTGTCTTGTCTTGTCTGATGTCTCTAATGTTATCCCTCCATGACACAACCGCTTCTTGGGCCCTTTTGATGGTGGGGGCTGCACAGGGCCCTGCTTTCTCGGGTTTACAAGGACACACAGGTCAGCTGCATGCGAGGGAGCAGGGTGGGCATTCCAGACAGAATTAACTTGGGGTGTGGGGCTGAGCCCACTGGGTTGGCAGTTCAAATCCAGCAGCAGCACTCCAGGAGCAAGGCTGGGCCTCCCACTCCCACCAGAGGGCAGTGATGCCCAAATCCAAAACCAAACTAAAACAAAAGAATTAGCTTGGGGTACAAGGGTTCAGAGGAGAGAAGGCAAGACAGTGTCTCGCAAGTGGCACCAGGAGAAACTGTGGCCTGCATTCGACTTGTCATTTCTCTTTGAATACCCCCTCCCTCTCCGTCCATTTTCTCTTTGGTTGGGCAAAGGCAAAACTCTGGCCATTGAGTCCAAGAGGATCTAGCAGGGAAGGCCAGAGATCAAAGACACAAAGGGCCCTTGACAGGGCCAAAGATCTGGCACTCCCCGTCTTCTTCGTCTTCATCTTTAGCATATCATTCCACACAGCTTCCTCCTCTTCTCCGAGCAAACTTCTACTCACCCTTCAACACCCTCTGCCAATGCCCCTCCAAGGTGAAATATCGAGAACCCGCCTCACAGACTGTGTGCTAGTTCCTGACTGCTTACAGCCCCTCCCCACCTTCTACCTTCCCCTCCTGATGCCCCAAGAGACACTCAGCCTGTGTTGGACCCCACTCCCCACAGTGGGAGCGGAGAGAAGCAATAGCTCTTCTTGACAAGGTCTGAAGAGGCAGTTTCTGGGTAGGGTTGGGTTCAGAGTTGTACTGCGAGCTGCAAGGTCCGTGGTTCAAACCCAGTAGTAGTTTGTCCGCCCAGGGAAAGATGACCCGTGGCCGGGGTCCACCTCTGTAAAATTGACAATCCTGGGGATCCCAGGGCTGCTATGAATCGGAAGCCTCCGGGGAGATACAGTTATGCGCTCCGCTCCTCGAGAAAAGGCTGGTTCCCAGCCAGCAATGCCTGCAATCTCATGGAGAAAAAATAACCCAAACCAAAATCATTAGGAGCCCAGCTATCCTCTGACATGCCTGAGGACTTCTGTTTTTTTCTTTCGAAAGACGAAATTGCCAGCTGTACTTGACATGACCACATGAGGGTGGTGGTGGACTATGTTCGGAGGCAAAGTCAGCGGCCCAACCAAAATTCAGCCCAGGAGGATTCTGCAACATTGCCTGGTGGGGGAAGGAGTAGGGGTAGGGGGTGTCCTAAGTCCTTCCCTCCCTGCCTTGAGCCTACCTCTTCTGGACCCTAGTCCTCTCTGGTTCCTCTATTATCTTTCTACATCCTGGATGTTCTCGTCTCCTCCCTGGTCTCTTCTGGAGGAACGTCTCCTTCCCCAGCGTGGCCCCAAGCCCCTGAAAAGAATCCCAGTTTCTCACGCTGCCCTGGGACGGGGTGTGCACTCTGACTCCCTCCCAGTGGCGTCCTTAAAGGTGGTGTTGCCCAGTGCAGTTAACTCCTGGGTTCACACCCCCTCCCCCCTAGGCCCCCAGCACAAGACTGACAGCTCCCCCATCCTAGGTAGCACTGCCCAGTCCTGCCCCACCCTCCCATTTGCTGTTTGAGCCCATGGTTGAAGCCACTGTGTCGGCCCACCTCGTCGTTGGCTGTCTTCCTCTTTTTCACAGACGCCCTGCTGGACCAAGCGCCAGGGACCCGTGTCTTCTGGCAACAAAGGAGGGGGACCTCATTGTCGTTGTCGTTGTGGATTCCCAGGAACATTTTGCCTTGACTCCTTAGCCGAGGCCAAACTCTGGGTGCACAACAAAGCCACCCAAAGGTGACAGTGGTTCCCACCCACCCAGAAAGGCCTGGTCATTTGTGGGGGACCAGCACCCACAATGGAGTGGGCCCAAGGGTGACAGTGTCATGGAGGGGTAAAATTAAAGAGACATCAGACAACATAAAAAGCACCCTCAAGCACCCACCTTCGGGACCATCAAGACCTCTGCGGCCCGGGCCAGGCGGAGAGTGGACATATTGCCAATCAGGGCTTATATACACTTAGGGGGATGTGCAAGCCCTCCAAAGACATCCTAACAGGAAGGGGTGGTACAACAGGCATACGTGCGACAGGAGGGGGACGAGTTAGGGGTGTAGATGCAATCGGAAGGGCAGGCAGTAGGGGGCACACACGAGACAAGATGGGCAGACTCTAGATTGAAGATGGCAGCCCAACCTTGACTTGACCTTGTCTTTGGGCTCTCCTTCAGGGGAACAATCCACTCTCCTTATCCGAATAGACTGGGCCCCACCACCGAGTGTGGGACAGATTATGAGGTCTGCTTGCTCCTCCCGAATGTCGCAACCATTTCATGTTGTGATGACCACCCCCCCTCCCCACCAGAAAATTATTTTTGTTGTGACTTCCTCACTGTGATGAGTCTGGTGACCCCTGTTAACAGGGTCGTTTGACCCCCCCCCCCATGGGGGTCTCAACCCGCAGGTAGAGAACCACTGCTCTAGATGGCTGATTACCTTCAGGCAAATAACCTTGAAGCAGTTGACCTACAAGTGCATGGCCAATGACCCATGTGTTAGTGTGTCAGTCCAGTTAGGCTAGAAACAAATTCACAGACACTCATATGGATATAAGGGAAAGTTTTATATACAAAAGGGATGGAACACTGAGCAAGCATCCCAACCCAGTCCAGTTCAAAGTCATTAAGTCCTGATATTAGCCCCTATGCCCGATACCAGTCTATAAAGTCTCCTTCCAACTCACGAAGCACGTGCAATGGAAGGATCCCCACACTGGCAGGGGTCTCCCCATGGGCTCCTCGGTTCTAGGACTCAGGGTCCATCAACAGCATCCAGTGATGGTAGAAGCAACTCAGCGCTGGCACTTCTCAGCGCTGTGACTTCTCCGGCTTCAGAGGTCTGTTCCATCAAGGTAAGGCTGTTTGGCTTCTCCTCTGGCTCCTCCAGTTCCTCGGACGCTGCCATCTTGTCAGTAGTCTGTCACCTCTGAGACTGACTCCAGAGACTGAGAGTCAAGTCTGTCTTCTCCAATTGGGAAAGACTGCGAGACTTCCCAGAATTCTCAGGAGAAAGCCATGCCCCCACAGAGGCCACACTGGCTATTCATTGGCTATCTCCGGATTAACAGGCTAGCCTCCATGCCAATCATGAAATTGACATCACAAATAATGACCTCCATAGTTGGCAAGCAGCATCTTTGGCAGATAGTATGGGGGGGTGGGGGCGGGCAGGGGCAAGCTGGGGAATAACTTTCCTGTCTTTCCCAGTCCTCTGCCTCTATAATAGATAGCGCTCAGGACACCCAGATCTCCGCTCTAGGCGGTAACGCGGGGACTCGTCGTGGACAGAGTCTAGTACGAGTCCGTCGAATCGGGTCCCCAGGCCGAGTCTGACTTAGGGCAACGCCGGGTGTGCCTGAGGGTGAACTGTGTCTCGGGGGTTTTCAAGGGCAGAAGGGTCCACAATCGGTCGCTAAGCCTTTCAAGATGCTTCCGCGCGGAAGCGAACTGCTAACCTTTTGTGAGCCTCCTGCAGCAAGATACTTCGGAAAGACCCCTCGAAAGAAAGCAATCTGGAAGGAACATCGACCCAGCGGTCCCCCGGGGGCTTTTCCCCCAGCCACTACGTTCCTGTGTCTGCTGGGAGCCTCCGCTGGCCTTGACCCAACCGCAGGCACGCAGAGATGGATGGGCCCTGCGGAGGGAGCTTTTAAAACTCCCAACACCGGGGAGCGGGGGCGGGGGGGGGGGCTTTTAGAAGGCGCCGCCGCAGAAACCACAGAACCCGGGGGAACCTGACCCGGGCAACCGCTCTCCGGCTAAAAGCTCCCTGGGGAGATTCAAACTTGCAGCCCACTGAATCAGAGGAGAACCAGGCGGAGCTCTGCTAATGCGTCTTTGGAAGATGGGAGTGAGAATTCCTTCTTGAAGGGGTTGTTTCCGACAAGCTACTTTCCTAGACCGTTTGGGAAGGGGGGTGAAAAGTCAAACAAGGGGGCCTGGATCTTGTGTCCCATGTCAGCAGAAGATGACGTATTTGGTTATGAAAAGTCCAGGCACTTGGTGGGAGAGCCCAAGAAGATCTCCAGGAAGTTGGATGCCCCTGGTTCTTGCCCCACCTCTGTCCTGTATTATTGTCCGATCTAGGGGACCTGGGACTTCCCTGAGCTTAGAATCCTAACCTGGGAATTCTCCTTCATCCCACCTGCCCCAATTCCTCCCTTCGGCCCATGCACCTGTTCTTACAGAGACTCATTCCTGTGTTGGTGGGTGTCTGTCTGTCTGCATCTCCATCTAAATCTGTCAGTCTGCCTGTCTCCCTCCACGTGCTCCTCACCCTCCCCTCTTCAGCCCCTGTGGGTTCTATTTCCATCTCTTACCCCCCCCCTCCAGTTTGTGTCTCTCACTGGGTCTCTGTCTCCATGTCTGTATCCTTCTGTCTCCCACCTGACTCCTCCCAGTGGCCTGTCTCTCACCTCCTCACCAGATGCCAGCTGTCATCGCCTCGGATTCCGTCTCACCTGCACAAATGCCTGTGCTCGCTCTGTGTCTTTTATCTGCTTCCTGTCTCCACCAATGTGCTTTCTCTTTGTCCCCCTCTCTCTGGGTTCCTCTCTTTCCCCGGGTCTCCGTCCCCTCTCTGAGCTCCCCTCTCTCCCTCTGAGCCCCCTCTGTATCTGTATTGCTCTGGGTTTCTATGTCCATCTGCCTGGGTCTTTGTCTTCTTGTTTCTGAGTTTCTCTCTTCCTCTCTCTGGCTTCCTCTCTGTGAGTCTTTGACCTCCCCTCTATCTGTCTAAGTCTCTATTGGTCCATCCCCACTCCCACCCTGGGGTTTCTGTTCCCTCTTCCCTGCCCTCTCTTTGGGCTCTTGCCCCAGTCTCCATATCTGCTCTGAGTGTCCCCATCTCAGGACTTGGAGGAGATGGGACACAGGCCTCTCACACACCTGTCACGACCCCAAAGGAACACCTCTCAGGACCTCGCTGAGTGGCATAATCTCGGCCCCCAAACCCACTCTCGTCTATCTTCCTCTCCTGGTCCCTGATCCTGGCATGGCCACAGGGCCTGGCGCAGCTGTTGCCTGAAGGCCAGGGCCCCGCACACAAAGGGGGGGGAGAGGGCGGAGACACTAGCTGTGAACTCCAGGGATCTGGGCAGTACCCAAAGGTCCCTGGCACCCCATCCAGCCTCCCCTCTCCCCCACAGCTGCAGCAGAAACAGCAGGTGGAAGGGCAGCGAGCAGATGAAGCATGCAGCCCCCAAGGCCCGTGGCACTCTCAGTGGCGAGGGCCCCCCAGCCATCCTGGCCAGCTGCAGCCAGGAGGCCCCCTTTTCCAGTGCTCAGATATCACTCAGCACCCTCAAACCAAGCACCAGCTGATTCAGGGCTGGGCCAGGGGACCCCAAGTCTGGTGCACAGCTAGAAGGTTCCCCCACAGCTGTCCTGTTGTAGGCCTCAGTCAGGTCCCCCCAACTGTCCCCAACCCATGCCCCCAGACCCGCAGGGACATCCCAGCGAGCACCAGGAGAGAGAGCCTGAGCTCAGGGGCCCAGAGCCCAGGGAGACTGGAGCTTGGCGGCGAAGGTGTTGGCGGCAGCCCAGGCCAAGGGGAGACCCCTGGCACAGAAGGTTAGCAGGGCCAGGCAGGGTCCGGATAACAGAAAACACCCCACCCCCACCCTGAGGGCCCAGGTGAGGCTCAGCGGCAACAGACTGTTCCACGTGGCATCGGTGGTAGCCTGTGTTCCCAGGCTGGGACTGACCATGTCCAGGAGGTACACAGCCAGGGCCATCAGGGAGCAGAGGAGGAAGGGAGTGGCCCAAGGCGGGCACGGGGCTCCAGGAGTGCTGGCCGCAGAGGAAGCGCCAAAGTGTCTCCCTAGACCGGGGGTCCTGCCAGGATCCATAGTTCTGCATGTTCCCATTCCACAGAGAATCTCAGGGTTCCCCTCGACCCCTGCAAACATCCCCAAACTCTGTCTCAAGAATGTGCTCCTCATTGGAGCCCCCCAGACCCCAGACCAGTGGCATCTCCTCCTCTCCTGCAGACACAACTTCTGGTCCCACAACTTCCGGTTCTGTCCCCTCTTCTGGGCGCCCTAAGCAGGGCGCCAATCTCTGCTCCAGGTCTCTGCCGCCCAGACCCTTGCCTCTCAATCTCCCCCCATGCCTGCCAGTTCTGCACCTCTGCCCAGGAGACCCTTCCCTCCCCTGCTCACTCCTCCCCTTTCCCCTCCCAGTTCCCCACCTGGAACAAAGCCCAGAAACTCCAAGACCTACCTGCCCCCATCTCACTGCACCTCTCAACCCGAACTGCTCCCCACCACTGCCTCTGGGCCTTTGAACAAGCTGGACATTCTTGTCGGCACCACTTCTGTCTCCCCACAGCCTCCTCCCTCCCCTGGAGAAGATACGTGAGTCAGACCAAACCCACCGCCTTCGAGTGGACGCACGGTGGCCCCGATGGACAGAGTCGAACTGTCCTGAAGCTGCAAATCTTCAGGAAGCGGATGGCCTGAGCACTCGAGTGACTCTTAATCTTGAGGTTAGCAGGCTCACACGTTAGCCCTTTGATACCAAGCTTCTTTTATCGATCAAATAAATATACAAACATTCCCTGCCATCGAGTGGACCCCTGATTCACGGGCATCCCGTAGAAAAGAGCGGAATTGGGCTGAGCCCGGTGGCGTAGTGGTTGTGCGCGGGACTGCGGCCCACTGGGATGGAGGTTCGATTCCAGCAGCGGCTCCACAGGGGCAAAGGCTGGGCCTCCTACTCCCACCACCAGAAGGCAGTGATGTCCAAAAAACAAAACAAAACAAAAAAAGAGCAGAATTGTCCTGAAGGGTTTCCAGGGCCATAAATCTTTCCTCATTTTTCTCCCCCAGAGGAACTGGTGGATGTGAACTGCTGACCTTGAAGTTAACAGTCCGAGACTTAATCCACTGCAATGTCCGCGCTCTTTTCATGGATGGAACTATACCATTAAACAACCAAACTCGTTCCCATTGAAGTGATTTTGACTCATAGGGACCCTTTGAGCCAGGTGCAAGGTGTCTCCTTTCTAGGTTTCCAAGGCTGTAAAAATCTGTTTGTTTGTTTGTTGAAAACAAACAGATTTTTTTTTGAAACAGATTTTTTTGTTTGAAATCATTTTATTGGGGCTCTGACAGCTCTCTTAATAATCCAAACGTCCATTGTATCAAGCACATTTGTACATATGTTCCCATCCTCATGTTCTACTTGTTTATAAATCACTTTCTTGGGGGCTCTGACAGCTTTCTTAACAATCCAAACATCCCTTGTATCAAGCGCATTTGTACATATGTTGCCATCATCATTCCCCAAACATGTTCTTTCTCCTGAAGCCCTTGGTATCAGCTCCTCTTTTTTCCCTCCCTTTCCTCCCTCTCATATTCACGAATCCTTGATAAATTACAAATTGTGTTTATTTTAATATTTTACACTATTTGCGGTCTCCCTTAACCCACTTTTCTGTTGTTTGGCCCCCTGGGTGGGACTTGTATGTTGATGGTTGCAATGGGTTCCCCCTCTCTCCCCCTCCTTCCCCCACCTTCTCCTATCCTCATGGTTTTACTACTCTGATTTCTGTTCCTGGGGGGGATGTTTATGCGACCTGCATTCTGTGTGTCCTGAGCCTATCTAGACTGGTGTACACCCTCTGGTCTAACTGAACTGCAAGTTAGGGCTGGGGTCACAAAGCCTCAAAGAACCGGAAGTGTATTGTGTGTTTCATAGGCGCTGTACCTCACCCTAGTTGACTCATCCCCACCTTGTAACCTTTCTGTTTAGGAATGCTCTATTGTTTGCAGATTAGTTTTATGTCTCTGCTCCAACCCCCTGTGGCAGTCATGTTATTTCATGTCAATCTCAGGATTGGGAGTGTAGGGGTGGAATCTAGCCTGTTCATGGCCATCCCCTGCCCAGAGCAGGTCGGCACCCAAGTCCTGCCCCAACTGCGAGCCTCAGTTTACCTACTCTGTTCCCTGGGGTCCTGAGCTCGCCAGCAAATGATGGGGGATGGGGGTGGAGGTGGGACAGCTGTCTTCCGGGGCGTCAGAGTGGGAACTAGGGAGCCCGCCAGAGGATGACATGAGGCTGGCTCAGGGGTGGGTGGATGAGGAAGTGGGGTGGTGGGGATGTGTGTGACAGGCCGGAGACCTGAGAGGCAGTCCCGCCGGGGTCTCCGCTTCAGTTTCAGTGTCACCATCTGGGAACAGAAGGGCTCACACGTTCCCTGGAGCCTTGTAGCCCCTTGGGATAAGTTTTGAGTCCCTCTGGTGACTGTGAGTGGCCCAGCTCACCTGGCCACTTCCTTACTTCTCCTTTTTTTTGAGTCCTGCAGGTCCTGGAAGGCATGCACACGCACGCACGCGCGCACACACACACACACACACACACACACTCTCACCACTTAGCCTTGCTATTTATTTCTTCCTCTTGCAAACCAACCCTTCCCCAGTAAGTTCCTCCTCATCTTTTAGCAGCCTGTAAGCTCTGCCCACCCCCCAGACGAATGGATGAACACAATGTGGTGTACCCCTCACAATCAGATGGAATGTGACTCAGCCACAAAGGACCCACCTTGCCCTAATGCACTGATAAAACTTGAAGAACATCGTCGTGCAGAGCAAAAGGGACCAGTCGATCACAAAAGGACAATACCACTGAATGAGACATACAGCTTCTGAGACCCACAGGGACAGCTGTCCTCTGTTCTCCCCAGTGACTGTGGGACAGGATACACTTGATGGCAGAGAGTTTGGTTTGGAAGTTGTGTCAGTCCAGGTAGACTAGAGAAACAAATTCAGAAATATGTATATGGATATAAGGTAAAGGTTTTTAGACAAGAGGAATGGAACATTGAGAAAGCATCCCAGCCCAGTCCAGCCCAAGTTCATAAGTCCGATATTAGCTCATCTGTCCAATACCAGTTGTGGTGGTCATGTGCTTATGTAAATTTCATGATTGAGATGTAGGCCTGTTAATCTGGAGATAGCCATTGAGTAGCCAATGAGACCTCCGTGTGGGTATGGCTTTCTCCTGATATGTCTGGGAAATCTTGCAGTATCTCCCTGGTGGAGATGAGAAGCTATCTCCCCAGTGGTTGATAGGCAGTCTTCAAGACAATGAACTACAGACAAGACAAGATGGCAGTGTCTGAGAAGCTGAAGGAGCCAGAGGAGAAGCCACATGGCCTTACCCTGATGGAACCAGACCCCTCCCTGAAGCTGGAGAAACTATGTGGAGACCCCTGCCAGTGCTGAGTTGCTTCTACTACCAATGGATGCTGTTGATGGACTCTGAACCCTGGAAGCAAGGAGCCACAGGGAGACCCCTGCCGGCACCGGGACTCTGCACCCACTGGCCTGTGACTTCGTGAGTCGGAAGTAGACTTTATAGACTGATATCAGGCATATGAACTGGACTGGGTTGGGATGCTTTCTCAATGTCCCATTCCTCTTGTATATAAACCTTTTCCTTATATCCATGTGCGTGTCTATCAATTTGTTTCTCTAGTCTACCTGGACTAACACACCAGTCTATAAAGTGTTCTTCAGACTCACGAAGCACGTGCAATGACACCAGGACAATCACAAGTCAGTAGATGCAGAGTCTTGTGTAGCCAGTGGTGGTAGAAGCATCCTCGCACTGGCAGAGGTCTCCCCGTGGCTCATTTCCAGGGTTCAGGGTCCGTCAGCAGTATTCATGGATGGGAGAAGCATCTCAGTGCTGGTAGGGCTTTCCACGTGGCTTCTCTGGCCCCAGAGATCTGGTTCCATCAGGGTAAGCCTGCGTGGCTTCTCCTCGGGCGCCTCCAGGACTCAGAATCTAGGCTGCCATCTTGTCTTGTCAGTAGTGCATCTCCAAGGAAGTGAATCTATCGTCTCTCACTTCCAATGGGAAGTGCCCCGAAATTTCCCAGAATTCTCAGAGAAAACCATGCCCCCATACAGGTCTCACTGACCATCTCCAGATTGACAGGCCAGACTTCACCGCTATACTCTTAGTCAAATTGACACCAGAGTACGTGACCACCAGGTTTCTGCTGTTGCAAGTTTTGTTTGCTCCCATCTCTCTGCTAGTGTGAATAGCCCTGTGATCCACATGGGTTTATCTAACAGCCTATACCTGTTTCTTTCTTGAGCCTTCTGCCTAGTACTGGGGTCCTCAAACATTTAAAACAAGGGGGTCAGTTCACCGTCCCTCAGACCATTGGAGGGCTGGACTATCGTAAAAACAAGCAAAGAACAAAAAAACCTATGAACAAATTTATTGTAGGCTCAGAATGAGTTAGCTGCTAAGCAGGACAGGCAGCAGAGTCAAAAAACACCCGACAGGAGAGCTACTTGTCCTGAGTGGGCCACGTGTGGTCTCTGGGCCGTAGTTTGCCCTGGGGTCTAGTAAGAGACACAGCTGGATTATAGGGCATTTCTGTGTCCATTTGCCGGAGGAGAGCCCCTCTGTATTGGCTAGAATCTTTAAAAAAAAAAAAAAAAAGCATGTATCCAAGTCTCCAGTCTTTCTATTGTGGCGCTGATAGAGGGTTTTCCAATGGTCAACCTCTAGGCTTGTAAGGCAGCACCAATCATTTGCAGGACCAGGGGCTTTAAGAAGATCTGTGTGCCCATTTCACAGACCTGTCGGCAGAGGCTCTGGGAAGGGAACACACTTGCACCTGGTCAGTCACTGGGCAGGGGCTGGGAACAGAGGACGCAGGCAGCAGGTCTGGGGGTGGGGTCAGTCCTGGGAGGGGCCGTGGGGTGGGGGGGTGACTGCGGTCAAGTGGTCTTCGTGCCTGTAGGCTTTTGAGTGCCCAAGAATAGGGGATGAAGGGGTGAGGAGAGGAGGAATGTCTTGTATTACGAGTTGGGCTGCTCCCTGTAGGATCAGTAGCTGGAAACCACCAGACGCTCCTCCGGAGAAGACCCAGGCTTTCTGCGTCTCCGAAACCCACCGGGGCGGTTCCAGCCGGTCCTACAGGGTCGCTGGGAGTCAGCGTGGATTCCATGAC
>PVJH01034998.1:0-20090 GCA_004026705.1 Nesogale talazaci
CCTGCCACCAGTGGTTCCTGCCCAATGAAGGAAAAGTAAAATGCCACCTTCCTTGAGAAGGGCTGGAAGAGAAAGAGGGTGAGGAGTGGAGTCACCAAGGCTAATCAAAGAGCTACCCGGGGTCCACTCTCGGACCAGCACCCAGAGGGGCACATCTGTTTGAAAAAGGAGCCCATTTTGGGTGCCAACCACAGAGACCCACTGTGAGAGGCACTAGTGCTGTTTGCCAAACACTCCCTGGTCCTTCCGCCAGGCCTCAGTAGACTGCATTTCGGCCTGCCTCTTGGGAACCAGTGTGGCCACCCATGTGTTATAGATAGTAGAACTGTTCTCTCAAAAGACCTCTCTACCAGTGGATGTGATCTCATTTGGGAATTGAGATTTCTTTGATAGACAAATGAGGACAAGGAAGGGTAGGGTGAGTCTTAACTCACCCTGACTTTTGAGATAGAAAGGAGCAGATTCAATCCAGAAGAAAGTCACTGTGAAGGAAGAGTGACTCGATCTGAAGATGAGAGAAGCAGGCTGGTCTACAAGCTTAGGGAAAAACTCTAGGGATGTTAGCTAAAGAAGTCTGGACAACTGTCCCCCAGAGGGGAGACAGAGATCTTCTCCTAGAAAGAGCCCTAACCACTGACACTGTGACAACATGTAGCTATTAGGGGTGGGGGCTGGGGGTTGCTGCTGTTGTTACTGATGCACAGAATCAGCTCTCACGCAGAGGGACCTCACACGCAGCAGAATGAGACACGCCCGGTCCCTCGCCATCCTCACAGCTCTTCTTGTGTGGCAGCTACTATGTTGGGTCGCCCCCTGGTTCACTGTCCTCTACGTTACCCAGCACGAAGTCCACCCCCCCAGGGATTTTCCAGATCCCTGAAAACCTCCCGATTAGCAACAGACTGTTGTAGCAAAATGGGTATATTTTTAGAGTATCCCAGGACATTCACTAAACACACTACATTATGCGCCCTTTTATTTCATTTATTAATTTTTTAGAGCAAAGACTATTCCAGCTATGTGATGGGCTAAACCAACTTCTGCTCCCTGGCCCAAGGACCTCACCTAATATAAAGCACTGTCTTCTGTGAGAAAAGCTTTTCAACTTCCAAACACCTTGCATAAAAGTACATTTTTAGCACCCTCTGGACCTAAATTAAGCTCTCAATTAGCAGATTCTGCCAATCAGGTGCTGTTTACCTTTGCACCAAGAAAAGTCTGTGCTGGCTGAACCTCTACCACATGGCTGCATCAGTGCCTCAGAGAAGCCGTCTGAATTTCATATCTCTCTCTTACACACACACACACACACACACACACACACCCTGAGGTTGTAGGCTCAATCAGAATTTTGTACACAATTGAGAGTTCTCTGATGAGACACAGTCTCGCTGAAGCTGATGCGTGACTGCTCTAACCAGTGAGTGTCCAGTTAGCTGCACGAGGTTCTCGGTGAGTCAAGGGAAGACCAGTGAGGTGACATGGCATGATGGCTGGATTGCTGCAGAAGGGGAAACTTGATGGGCATTATCAACTCATCGGCGACACACCTCTTCTGAGCAGCCGCGGGGCTGTCACATAGCACCTTCCCATCCAGCTAGAGCTGGGAAGCCAAGGGCTGTAGGAGACCTGTCAGCACGCTGACCCGCCCCGCGGAGGGCCCTTTCCAGTCAGTCTCTTTCCACTCCGCTGAATCCAAGCCTCAGTATGTGAGTCTGTTTTCTCCCTCCCCTCTGAAACAGGCCAGCGACACGTGCCACATGCTTCTGGAGCTTGTCTTAATAAAGAGGAACCCTATCAGGACCCAAACACACCCCTCCCCTCTGCAACCCTTTGCCCATTCAAACCAAGCCTACTCTTTGTTCCACAAAACAAACAGCCAGTTCCGCTCACCAGGGCACACAGGCGCTTGCTCAGGTTGAGAAGCTAACAAAAAGGCCTCTTGCTGAAGGCTTTCTTTCCTGTTGGACTGAAACCGGCACTAGTGTCCATTGTTTAAAACCACCAGATGTACCAGGAGCTCGCAGGGCACAGCCAGAAGCTCTCTGGGCCTTTGGCAGCAAACCCAGTAGCTAGTTCTTCATGCACTAGTTAATTCCCATAGCCACACTCAAGCCACCACATACAGCAGGATTTGAGGGGGCAGGGTGTCAGATGTATGGGGACTACTCTTCTTGTGCCCTGTGCTATATATACATTGTGCAGGCACTGTTGCTACAAAAGGCATATCTAACTCCCTTCCTCCTCCTGAAGCTGGGGCCATAGAGGCCACAGAGCCTGGGGCCCTCACTGTCCTCTCCCTCACCCCAACAACCACCACCCATGGCTAGATATTGTGGTACCTACCATGCTGAATGTCTCTGCTTATTTCACTCTCATTCTAGCTTGTGAGACAGTGTGTTAGTCTGGGTAGGCTAGAGAAACAAATACAAAGACTCACATATGGATATAAGGGTACAGTTAATATACAAGAGGAATGGAACATTGAGAAAGCATCCCAACTCAGTCCAGTTCAAAGTCATAAGTCCGATATTAGCCCATATGCCCGATACCAGTCTATAAAGCCTCCTTCTGACTCATGAAGTCACAGGCCAGTGGGTGCAGAGTCTTGGCACCGGCGGGGGTCTCCCCATGGCTCCTCGCTTCCGAGACTCAGGGTCTATCAACAACATCCAGTGGTGGGAGAAGCAACTCAATACTGGGAGGGGTCTCCACATGGCTTCTCCAGCTTCCGAGGTCTGGTTCCATCAGGGTACAGCCATGTGGCCTCCTTCCAGCTCTTTCAGCTCCTCGGACACTGCCATCTTGTCTGTAGTTGATCTTCTCTGAAAACTAACTCCCAACAACTGGGGAGATAGCTTCTCATCTTCACGAGGGAAATACCGCGAGATTTTCCAGAAGTCTCAGGAGAAAGCCATGCCCACACGGAGGTCTCACTGGCTACTCAACGACTATCTCCAGATTAACAGGCTAGCCTCCACCCCTACATCTCAATCATGAGATTAACAAAAGCACATGACTGCCACAGGCAGGTTCAGTTACTACCCCCAGGATAGAGAGATAGATGATAGATAGATGATAGATAGATAGATAGATAGATAGATAGATAGATAGATAGATAGATAGATAGATAATCACTGCCATTGAGGTGATGACAGACAACTGCTAAAGAACCTATTGGACAGAGCAGAACTGCCTTTGGTGGTTCCAAGACTGTCACCAGCTGGTGGTTTTGAACTGAGGCTTGGACAAATTAAGTGCCATGATCCCCAACCCACACGGCCAAGATTTCAAGCAGTTCTGCCTGTGAAAATCCAGAGAGAAGCTGGCTTCTGTGGAGCTGAATGTGGCACCAGGATGGAGTAAGACTTACTAACAACCTATGACATGCAGAGGAGACAACTGCGCTTGCTGCAAATGCAGAGAGTCAACGCCCTTGCTGGTGCAGATCAAGGACCGCCTTGATGGATCACAGCTCCATGTCTAGGAGACCCACATCCTCACAAATGGATCAATGGGATACAAACATCATGACAAATGGAGGAAAGGCTGAGGTGATCAAGGACTTCATCTTGCTTGAATCCACAACCAATGTTCATGGAGGCAGCAGTCAAAGGACACACTGCATGAGGTCGATCGAGATCTAACGTTAAAAACTATTAAAAAGCAAGCATGTTCCTGTCAACACCTCACGATCACACAGGCTGCTGTGCTTCTTCCATGTGGACTTTGTTGCTTCCCTGCTAGATGGTCACTTGTTTAACTATACACCTTTAAGACCCCAGACACTTTATCAACTCTCTTCACCACAATTGTTTATGCGCCCATTTTGTCTTCAGCAATCGTGTCCAGAAGGTAAGTATCATACATTGCCACGGTATTAGAACAAACCATTTTTGTACTGAGGTTAAGATTTAAGTAGAGGCCCAAAGTCCCTCTGCTTCTTTGTTGTATTTGCACATATATTAACTAATATACCTATCTTTATATATTTACACATATACATATCTTTATATCTACATATATGGTTACTACTTTCTAGTTATTTCCTCTCTTTCTACTTTCTTTCCTTCTGCCCCATTATTATGCTTACCTGTCATTCACCTCTCAGTTATTCCTCTTAGATACATTTCAGTTATCAAAAAACAATTAATCAAATGGATGTGAACAAGTGGAGACAAAGTGCAGACCCACAGCAGGGCCACAGGGAAGGGAAGATATATTCAGGGGGCAGCGGCATAGCACTGGTGAGACATATAACTATTCTATAGTTCTTTAATAGTTCCTCCCCTTCCTATTATGGGCCCAGATTTACCTCATTAAATCTGTTAGACCTGCAAATAATCATTTGTATAATGGAGATCATTCATTGCATGAATTTCAAGATAGATATACCTGTAAGAAATAATAATGGGGGCAACGGTTCCCTGGGAGTATAGTGGTGGGGGGCCCCAATAACAAAAATGATTGTATGACTCCACTTGAGGGGAATGAATAACAGAATTGTAGGGGAACAGATACAGTGTATGATGCAAGATATGGCAAAATAATAATAACTATTTATAATATAAGAAGAAGGGTTTCAAAAAATAAAAGAAGAAGGGTTTCTGGGCCAAAGGGGAGGGGAGGGAGGGGATAAAGGGGGAACTGATAGCAGAGAGCTCAAGAAGAAAAAACATTCTGAAACTGATGTTGGCAGTATTTGCACAATTATACTTGATCTAATTGAATTATGGATTGTAACAACATCTATAAGAGTGAGCAGTGAAATGATTTTTGAGATGTTGGTTATTTATTATTAATAGCCACAGGAGTCATTAATACACACATTTTAAGATGAAATTTTATAATAAAATTCTCAAATTTCTACACCACCAGGTTTCAACTTATTGGGGGTAGAGTGGTTTGAGTCAGGCACACCTTTTGTGGCGTGCCATCTGTTTTGACATTTTGCTCAGAAAATGCAATCTTTTGTTTGTATTTCTTGTTTTTTTTTTTCAATGATGTCATTGGGGGCTCTTACAGCTCTTATAATATTCCATATATCATTGGTATCAAGATTATTTGTACACATGTCGCCATCTTCATTTCCAAGTATTTTCTACTTGAGCCCTTGATATAAGCTCCTCTTCCTCCCCCTTTTTCAAAAATAAATCATTTTATTGGGGGCTCATAAAACTCCCATCACAATCAATACATAAGTCAATTGTATGCAGACCACATTGGCACATCATCTCTCCCAAAACATTCTCTCTCCACTTAGGCCCCCAGTACCAGCTCCCCATATTTCCCCTCCCTCCCCACTCCCCCTTGCCCATGAACCCTTAATAATTTACAAATTGTTATTACTTTCTCATATTGTACATTGGTCCAAAGTGTTCATTCACTTGCTTCCCTGTTCTCCTTACCTCAAAGAGGAAGTTATATGTAGATTCCTGAAATTGGTTCCCCCTATGTGTTCCACCATCCTTCTACCCTCCCAGTATCACCACTCCCATCACTTGTCCTGAGGGATCCTCTATCCTAAATTCCCCATGTTTCTGGCTCCAGTGTACATCCCCTGTTCTACCTGCACTTATCAGGTAGAATTGGGATCATGATTGTGGGTGGGAGGAAGCATTTGAGAACTAGAGGAAAGGTGCATATTTCATTGCTACTACACTGTACCTTGACTGGCTCATCTCCTCCCAAAATTATTTAAAAAGAAGAAGAAGAAGAAGCAAGCATGTTACTTTGAGGACTAAGGTGTGCCTGACTCAAACCATGGTATTTTCAATGACCTCATATGATATGAAAGCTGGACACTGAATAAGGATGACCAATGATGGGTGCATTTGAATTATGGCGCTGGGGACAAATATTGAAAGTACTACAGTTTGCCAAAGAACGAACATATCTATCACGAAAGAAGTCCGACCAGAATGCTCCTTAGAGACAAGGACGACAAGACTTTGACTCACATCCTTTGGAGAGTTGTCAGAGAGAGCAGTGCCTGGAGAAGGACATCATCCTTGGTAAAGCAGAGGGGCGGTGAGAAAAAAGGAAGACCCTGGACAATATGGGCTGAGGCAGCAGCTACAACAATGGACTCAAACGCAGGCACAATTGTGGGGCCCTCGCAGGACCAGGCGGGGTTTCATCCTGTAGGACTGGGGACCTCAGTGAGTCAGCATGGACTCACTGGCACCCAACAGCCACAGTGACCAGGCCGACCCCAGGGCATGTGCTTTTACCTCGATGACTGAGCCTGACACACCACCACTAGCCAGAAGGCCAGGAACCCCTCTCCTTCCTGAGGCCTTGACAATTTTGAGACAAAACAGACTTGGTACAGAGGGGAAGGCTACCAACAGGCTCAAATAACAGGTTGAACACAAACTCTCCATCAGTTCAGTAGATTGTCGATGATCATAATGATTTTCTGGGAAATAATTACTTGGTTTCAGGGTCCTATGAAGAAGGAAACAGGCAGTTGTTTGAGGTTTTGCTGTTACATTTTCAGGTGTGAATTGCTTTTCTGAGAACATCCAGTGGGGTGCATGGTCTTTAGACATCTCTGTGGGCATTTTCCTGAAAACACACACACTTTCCCAGCCTGTCTTTCAGATATTTATCTTATCTCTGTTGCCTGGAGTTTGTGAGGCTCCATGCACAGTCAGCCCTGGCTGCCATGTTTGCTATACAAACAGCATTTATCTGGATTGTTAAGGTATTCTTAGCCTCTGGAAATATGCTTTCATTTTTCTTCTCCATTAGTTACTGTATATGATTTCAAAAATTGTGCTTTTCTATAAAAGTAGACTCTTCTTCAACTTCCTCACTCTTCATAGAGCACTGACAAAACTACAGTGGAACTGGGGCACTAACACTTCATTAAAGTTTCTACCAGAGAAAAGATTCCTGTCATAATCCAAGTCATATTACACAACTTCTGTGACAATGTGGATTCACTTAAAGCCTTTCCTCTAAGTTTACAAGCATCTCCTCAAAATGCTTTATATATAGAACCCAGAAATAGTAAGGTGGCTATATCTTTGTATTTTCTTAGACAGATTGGGTGGCCACAGGCCTGACATTCACCATGTTTCTCTCTCTCTCTCTCTCTTTTAAACATTTTATTGGGGGTTCATACAACTCTTGTCACAATCCATACATCATCCACTGTATGCCAGGCACATATGTATATTTGTTGCCATCATCATTCTCAAAACATTTGCTTTCCCTCCCCCCAACCATCATGGTTGCAACTCTACCCTACAAATCCAGATGGACTGGAGAAGGTACACTAGTAGAGAGGGGAGCTAGAGATATGAGGACACCAAGACGGATGAGCCCTTTCCAGCCAGTGGTGAGATTGGAGCTGCTGAATGGATGGAGAGAAGGTGTGGTAGAGAGACGGAACCAACTGCAAGGATATACATTTAAGTTCCTATTTGAAGGACGGGCAGCAAAGGAGTGGGTTGGGGGAGAGGTCGGACAGTATAAGCTATGACAGAATAATAATTTATAAAGTATTGAGAACTGGTGGGGAAGGGAGAGCAGGGGAAGAGGGGAAAGGATGGAAAAGCTGAAGCAAGGGCTCAAGGGGAAAGGTGGATGTTTGGAGAATGATGAAAGCAACATGTGAAGGTGCTTGGCACAGTTTGTTTATTTATATATTGTGAAAAACGATGTATGAGCCCCCAATAAAACGATTTTTAATTAAAAAAAAAACATTTGTTTTCTACTTAGCTCCACCATGGTCTTTTCTTTGTCTCCTTGGTGGTACTTCAAGGTCAAAAGGAATATTAAGGCTAGATCTGGAAATCATCACCCACATAAAACTAAAAAACCAGAAGTTCAGGTTTTACAAGAAGTTTGATCTAAAAAAAAAAAAGGCAGATAACTTGTTTTTGTTTTCTTTTTCTGTCTTTGAGTTGCTGGACTCATGGTGACCCTATAAACAATAGAACAAAGCCTTGTTCAGTCCCAAACCAACTTCACAATCAATTGCTCCTGTGCTTCCGCCACTGGCACAGCCACTGTGTGCAGTGAGCACCTTCCAGTCTGTAAACTAATTATCCAATGTGGCCTCAGATGCCATTCTACTTTGAGCCTTAGGGCTTCCTTGGCTGGTTTTTTGGAAGTTGTGTTAGACAGAGTTCTCACGAGAAACAAAACCAGGGCTCTAATAATTCTCTCTACATTCTTATATAGCTATAAAGATATCTAACATAAGAAATAAACAGTTAGCTAATCTATAAAGCAGTATAAAGACTCGGTACAACTCACTTGCGTGAGACTGCAAGTACACTGGCAGTCCTTTGAGTTTTGAGGGCCGCCTGGTAGTCCTCTTTAGAGCAATGCAGGCTATCTGGCCACAAGCAGCAAACAGCAAAGCAGGTCACCAACAGTCAGCCAGATGACAGGGTCGGACAGTCCCCAGCTCCAGAGATGTATATTCCAGGAGTGTGGTGAAGCAGGGCTTGAAGGAACCTCAACTCACCTTTGAGGTTCTCAGTGAGAAAGTCCACAGATTAGGTGTTCCACCATTAGTGTCACTTGGAAATCAAGGCACAGGACAAACAAGGCAGCCAGCTGGTCCGAAGATCCAAGAGCAAGAGAGAGAAAGGTGAGGCTCACAGATCCATTTATATCTCCACCCTCCAATTGATCTCACCTGCGTTCATGGGTCATGTTGTCACAACAAACCTACCTATCACAGAAACAGGTGATCAGGCCTTTCTTCCTGGTCATCTTACTCTGTTTTGTGCTGTTAAAACCTGTCCACAACCATGGATGACCCTACTGTTATTGGAAATACTGGTGGCATCACTTCCAGCATCAAGGCATCAAAGGAAACCACCACCAATGCACAACAAAGCAACTGCTGGGTCGGTGGAAGTACCAAACATGAGAAATTCTTCACCTGAAAGGACGGCCTCTATCAAAACAGGGCAGAGCATCCTTGAGGGTTTTGAACCGGTAAAGGTTTCAGATTCTTTATCTTACAAACCAACACAAAACTAGAAGAGCTGGTTCTGAGTGACCTAACTGAGAGAGCAAGAAGGATATTAATGAGATGATGCAAATAAGTTGCTGACAGCTGGTTCCTGGGTTATACATGCACACTCTCTCAATGACTTCATAAGATAAACTTCCTGTAGGAACTACAGGAAACTTGATTTAAAAAAACTTGGTTTAAAAAAACAGAAGGTATAACCAAGTTATATGAACTGATCCTATGCTTACAAAGCCCCTAAGAGGAGACGAAGAAGATGGAGTTCAAAATAGCTTTGATGACAACCATCATCACAAGGCCTGGCATACCTAAGAGAAAGCAATTGCATCCAGAAAAGAAGAGGCATTACCCTCTGACTTTGTATTTAGGATTATACAAGCAGCACATGGAGCTATAGAGAGGGAGGACAAACAGGCCAGAGTTTGAGCTCATGCCTAGACACTCCAGTTTCCAGGGAACACCCTTGGCCAATCTCTGTTGGCTGGAACATCAGTGAACACAGTGCACCCCCACAAGTGGAATAAATAGAAAGACCTAACCCAGTTGTTCTGAGATGGAAAATATAACACACACCAATTTGCCATTAGTCTAAAACTAAGTATCAGAACAATTTAGCCCCAAAGGGAAAGTTCATGGAATTGGGTCATTTCTCCAAATAAAATCTGTTACTCTTAATGCTTTCAAATTTTCTATTTGTACTTCTAATGGTGCATCTGTGCAAGTCCCTGAGTACCCAAGTAGGAGAGTGTTTGAGATGGAGGGAAAGAACAAAGAGAAGGAAAAACGGATACTGATGTGAAATTTTTCAGGCCTTGGATTCTAACAGAACCTCAGCTGAGAACTGGAGATGAATCAAAAGAAAAGAGAAACCTACTGTTGTATTTCCGTGAAAAAAAAAAATCAAGCTTTTTGACTGCCAATTGAGAACACAGAGTCTTCTCCCTCCTGCCTTTCCCTCACACCTTCTCCCATTACAAAGACTCATTTGATGGCTATATCTTTAAAACAGCAAGTTACTAGATGAACCTATAAATTTAAAATTTTAAACAGAAAAAGCATAGACTCATAAAAATGATGATCTTTGGAGTCTACATTTCCTTGCCATGGAGGATTTGGGAGAAAATTTGGTTTTAAGTCGATTTTCAAGCTTATATCCCCAAACAGTGGTTTTTTTTTTTTCTTCTTTGCATCACTGCTCTGGTGGGAGTAGGAAGCCCAGCTTTGCTCCTAGAGAGCTGCTACTGGATTTGAACTGTCAACCCTGTGGGCTACAGGCCCGCACACAACCACTGTGCCACCAGGGCTCAGCCCAATCCGTGTTTTCACATAGCTCCCTCAGTGGCTACTGTGTGTCTCATTCTGTTGAGCTCTGTGGGGCACAGCGGTGGCATGACTTCATGCCTTACCTACATACGTCTTTAGAGCAGAGGCCTGCATCTCTGGAGGGTCTAACTCTGACCTCATTTACCTCCATAACTATCTATCATGCCTCGAACAATATCAAATGCACAATACAGCTTAATAAATGTTTGCTCGAGCACATGCCTTCTATCCCCACAGCAGATGGAAAGAATAATATATAATCCAAGGAATTTACAGTCTCATTGAATCCATGAAACAGTACTTCATATATTTCTGAAATTTAATAGCATATTTGCTTGTGCACATGAAGTGGAAATAGTTCTCATATATTGAAACATGCTTTGCTGGTTAGCACGTCGTGTACTCAGTCATGTCTGTACTCAGCCACAGGTATCCTTTTGCCTCTGGGGATGGGAGTAGTGCTTGGAATCATTGTCCCATGGGTGCATGTTCAGTGTGGACGTCCAAAACAGAAGTCTAGGGACTTGGGAAGACAGCAGTCTTGATGGCAAGTTTGTGAAGAAAATGTAGGTCTTCAAAGTTTTTCACATTCCATTAAGCATAGTAGAACCAGGAAAGAATGAGAATACAGAATATAAGAAAGGCCCCTGCCAAAGGAGAAGAGATGCTAAACCCCTCCTGGGACATTGCTGGAAGTCATGGTGGCAAACTTCGCCACACTACGATGTCATTATAGCCCAGCTGGCCCATTCAGAGCTCAGAGTGACCCAGGAGAGCAGAGAGGAACTGTGCTGGGCTGTAATCTTTACAGGAACCGTTTGATAGGTCTCTTCTTCCCTAGAGCCATTCGCTTTTCAGTTAGTACCCAAATGTTGAACCAATTGTGCCGCCAACACTCACCTCCTGGCTGGCAGTGACCCTGCAGGATGCCCGCAGGGTTTCCCAGACTGTGATCTTTACAGAAGTACACGGCCTCACCTTTTTCCCTTGCAGCAACTGGTAAGGGAGTTTTCATTATCACCTTTTCAGTTAGCTGACGAATACTTAAGCATGGGGCCACCAGTCTCCTTCCATATTAAAAATGCCACTGCAGCCCCCGCTCACCCAAACCAAAACCTCTACCATCAAGTTGATTCTGACGCAGACAAACCCCATAGGACAAGGCAGAAGAGCCTTTTCGGGTTTCCTAGACTTTGAATTGTGGTAGGAGCAGACAGCCTAGGCTTTCTCCCATGGAGCAACTGGTGGGTTTGAACCGCTGAACTTGATCCTAGCAGCTCAATACGTCACCCACTATGCCACCAAAGCTCCACATTAATAAGGGAGTTAGTAAAAGAAATTTGGTGTGACATATGGGAACTCCCTGCAATCTTTCTTTAAATCTAATCCTCTCCTAAATGGACCCAGGGTTAGTGCAGTGATGGCAGCCAGTATTACAAAACAAAATGTGTGTAAATGCCTGAATCAAAGACCATTTGTTGTGTACATTTTCATCCAATTGACAATGAAGTTAGATGGTAGATTTTAAATGGTCCAAATTAAAAGTTATCACTATTATTTCTGGTAAAAGACCTACCTGATAAAACCGTGTACTGGCCAGGGTGGGGCCTCCTCTACAATATCTTCTTCCCTGAATCACACCCCGTCATATCACACGCACACTACACCTGGCAATCCACTCTGCTCTCGCCTCTAAAATACTCCAAGCCCCTCCCTCATCTTTATGCACAGCAGATCGTACCCAGGGGGCCCTCCCCCTGTTCGCTTAATAAATGAATGAGCAGATAGTTTACAGTAATTCACAAGTGTCCCTTTGCTGTCTGAGTCAGTTGCCACATTATAGCTAAGAGGCAGAATGGCTAGAGAATCGTGATGCAATGAGGGCTGGGGGTGTGGGGGGTGGGGAGGATTTGTTACTTTCTACTTTAGTAAACAGTGTAAAGTTGACTGTGTTGTTATAGAAGTGTTCTAAAACATCTTTCACAGCAAAAAAGATTCGAACAGCACTGATGGGGCCCATTCTCTCACCTCCCACCCCACCAACTTCCCCCAAGATGTTTCTGGATAAGATTTCATCTCTTAATTTGTAGGCTTTTACATTTCAAAATCACCCATTCTAGTGAATAATTTGTGGGAATACACTTTATTTGTTAACTCAAGCCTTTGATGTATCCTCCTGAACCAGGGAAAACTAGCAATAAGGCGTGCTTAAAGAAGAACGCTCGGGAATCTGACTCACTCAGCTACCCCGGCAAGAGAGGCTAACTCGCTCTACTTCCTCGGAAGTATCACACACAATTCAAAATTATACTCAAATCAGACTTGATAGTGTGGTTTTCGAGAATAGAGGCAATCAGGGGCTGACTGGGAGGGAAATTTCCAGGAGCAAGAGCTCTGGCAATTTTGTTTATACTCTGACATTTCTCCGGAGATGAATGTAAGGCTACTCACTAAACTGCATAAGACTTTTAAGAAATATATCACAAGCATTATACATTTAAATAGAGTCAATGCTGTCATGGGTGTAAGAAAGAATTTGAGGAGCAAAGGGGACAAAATTGAGGCCAGCCATGCCATGTGAAGAACTCAAAGGAGACATTCAAACTGGACTCTGAGACTCCCAGCAGCCACGGCGAAAAAGGTAACCTGAGCGACTTCATCAGGTTCATCCTTTTTTTTTTGGAGGGGGGGGCATCACCGCCTCTGGTGGTCGTGGGCACTCCCCAGTTGCCGCTGGATTTGAACCGCCAACCCTATGGGCCGCAGTTCCGCACTCAACCACTTATGCCACCCGGGCTCAGCCAGATTCATTCTTTATAAAGAAAACGCGCATGCCATTTTCCTCAGAGGAAGTAAATCTTATGACATATTTTGAAAATATACTCGCTTATTTCTTAGCATGGGGCCAGGAACCACAAAAGCAGAGAAGGACGGATGGAGCGAAGCTCCAGGCATGCCGGTCATTCATGTGTGACTCATGTTCCCATGTCAGCAAGTCACTGCCCCCGTGACGTCAACAGTCCCTCAGGTATCAGCACTCTGCTTCTAGATGTACTCTGCCCCGAGGAGTCTGAGAGTAAAACTGTCCTCATGGTATAAACGGGCAAAGTCAGTTCCTTTATGGTATGAGTCTTGAGGGTCCTGAGTTCTTTTCTGACATCGCGTATAAACCACCAAGGAGAGTCAGTGTGCTAGGCCAGGAGCTATGTTTCCATACCAAGCTGATGTTGTTATGCTGACAGTAAAGTGAACGGCAGGGAGGCTCAAGCACTCTGACCCCCTTGTGTTTCTTCTGAACACATCCGAGGTCAGAGTACGAGCAAACGAGCAAAGATGACCCTGCAATCCGGGAATGCTTGGCCAAGTCACAAACACTCACTTCTCTTCAGCTCGGCAGGGCAGGTGGGTGTGGAAGGCACCCTTGGTCAGGTATGGCAGGACTCTTTGTTTTCCATAACATCATGACACAGAAAGCACACAGCCCGAGTATGCCGCTGACGTGAAGCCAGCAAAGCAAGGCCAAGTACTAAAAGCCAGACCCAAGGTCAAAATGACCTCAACAGGCAGAAACAAAGGGCAGTGACAGGCCTGATTTAACTCAATGAAGAGAACCATGATTTGCATGGGTCCCCTTTATATCACTTTGCTTTTACAAAAGGCTGACACGAGTACCCTCTTTCCCTGCCGTACAGCAGCAGGGAGTCAGGAAGAGAGAGCTCACACCCCAGCCAGTGAGTGGCCTCACCAAGCTCTTACTCTGGAAACTACATCCAGTGCGTCTCAGCATCAAGCCAGCCTGGCATTTAACTCTGTAAACACACGGGTGAACAAAGCAGGTTGGTGTTTCTTGAGGTTTTATGTGATATTTACGTAAGTTAACTTGCTGTTATTTTGGGGATCTAAGAACATTCAAAACATGTTCCCCTATAAATTATTAATGGCAATTACTTCTTTGCTTTACCTCATTTCTGCTTACAGAAAGTTTCAAAGGAATGCCCTGCTTTCCAATGGTGGAGAAATCCTATAAGAAATCCTGCAGATCTTGTGTTTCCTTCTCTTTCCATTACTAGGGGATTGAGTATAGAATGGAAGATTCATGACTCAGTAGGTCCTATAGCCAAATATAAACTCAATCACATCCACCACCATGGGAACATAGATATACCCAGGAACCTAACTAGATAAAGTCCAGCCTCCACCCTGAAACCCTACTGTCTTGTGGGTAACTAGGAGGATGAGGAGTCTAGAAACTACAGTTCATGAAGAGATACACATGGAATGAACACAACCCTGACATACACCCCTCCTGATTTAAACCTTGCAGTATCCCCTCCCTTGGTCTATGTCCAGGTTCCACAAGAATCGCCAGAGCTTTAAACACTTCATGAGCTACTATATGTGATCATGAGTTTCTTTTCTTTATTTATTGGGGCTTTTATAGCTCATAACAATCCATACATAAATTGTGTCAAAAACATCTGTACATATTTTGCCATCATCATTTTCAAAGCATTTTCTTTCTGCTTGAACCCTTGGTATTAGCTCTTTTTTCCCTCCCTCCCCCATCCTCCCATGTCCTAGACCCCTGATAAATTACAAGTTACTATTAATTTCATATCTTACACAGTCTAGTCTCCCTGTGCTTATGTTTCTGCTGTTTGTCTTCCCAGCAATGGGTTAGGGAGGTGGGTTGAGTTTCTTATTCTTTTTTTTTTTTTTTTGCATCACTGCCCTCTGGTGGCAATGGGAGGCCCAGGCCTGCTCCTGGAGAGCTGCTGCTGGATTTGAACCACCAAGCCAGTGGGCCGCAGTCCCACACTCAACCACTATGCCACCAGAGCTCAGCTGAGTTTCTTATTCTTCATAAAATTCAAGGATTCTACCGATGTTCTAGTAATAAAAATTGTGCAATACTTTGCTGTCAAAGAGAGATGTTTCAGCTGAGCCCCGGTGGCATCAGTGGTTGAGTGTGGGACTGTGGCCCGCGGGCTTGGTGGTTCAAATCCAGCAGCAGCTCTCAGGAGCAGCGCTGGGTAGCTCCCATGACCACCAGAGGGCAGTGATGCACCCCAAAAAAGAGATGTTTCATTTTAATTCATCCAAAATAAAGATTACATTTATAGTCACTACGATTGTCATCTACAGATTCATTCACAAAAATTCTTGTACACAGTGCTGGCTTTTTTCAAATAAATTTTCCACTGGACCATCAACCTCACAACACATGTGATTCTGATTCATTCCTCAGCAAAATTACAAACTGTCACACAAGGTTGTGATCCTTCAAGATTGCTAAGAACATTTGGGTCCACTGTGCGACTACACCCATGCTGCAGACCCAGAGGCCTGCCATGTCCTGGGGTCTGGAATCACTAGAGCCTGGGTCTGCCATTCACGAGTTTCTCTAAGCATCCTAACAAATGCCTCCAAATTTTGTTCATTAAGCTGAGCCCCAGTGGCATAGTGGTTGTGCGCGGGCCTGCGGCCCACTGGGGTGGAGGTTCAATTCCAGCAGTGGCTCCACAGAAACAAAGGCTGGGCCTCCTACTCCCACCACCAGAGGGCAGTGATGCCCCCCCCAAAAAAAAACAAATTTTGTTCGTATGTAAGTAACAGACACAAAACAGCTTTAGTAAGTGAAGGCCTCTTAATGCCCAACAACAACCAAAAAAAAAATAGAATGAAGAAATGGGAATCCTGCATTTGATAAAAGATCATTCTTCTCTTCCACCATTCTTCAGATAATTCTGGAACTCCAGCTAGGTCCGTCTCATTCCAGGGCAATGGCCAAAATAAGAAGGGAACTACTAATAACAGAGTCCTTCCCTCTAAAAGACCTTGCCTTCAAATCCCACATAAAACTTTCTCTTATATCCCAAGGGCCAGAATTAGTTACAGGGCTGCATGGATCCAAAGAGAGAAGATTTAGCTTCTAGCTGACACTGTCTCATTGACATCCCAAAGGAAGAGCCTCTGATGTATTCCATCATGAGTTATGAGATAAACTCAATTGGACCTACTTAGGTCATGTGCCACCCACTGAATCAATCACTGTGACAGAGAGATGGAATATGGTCAGTGGTTTAGACCAAGATCACAAGCCCCACCACTCAAATAAGGGGTGGGGTTTCCCGGAGACAGTGGGGGATTTCCACGTGGAAAGGAGACTCTCATGGCCAGAATATGGGAGTGCCATGCTGGGAGGTAAAGAACACCCACCCTCCTGTATCATCCAGTTTATCAAACCATGGTTGTGTCAACTGCTCCACTGGTTCTGCTTATTTTCATGTAGTTTTGTGTCATGAACCTTACCTTCTGTGATAGTTAAAGTTTTATGTCAACTTGGCAAGAGAATTTAGCCTAAGACACTTCCCAAATGTCAAAGAACCTTAAAAAGCCTAATTTTAAACTGCTATGTGGTATTTCACTATACAGGTGTGCAATTTATATTTTTGAATATCCGGATAACTGCCAAGGTTGTCTTTATTACAAATGCTCCCAAAATGAACCACCTTACGTGTGATGCCTTCTACATCCCTCACCGATGTTTGAACAATGTTGGGTAGATCGAGTTGTTGTAGATGCCATCAAGCTGGCTTAGAGAACATGGTGAACAGATAGGGCCAGGGGAACAGACTGTCCCTGGGGCTTGGCAGCCAGGAATATTTTCAGGAACAGTGTCAAGACTTTCTTCCACAGAACCACGGAAGCAGGCCTGGACTGCCCACCTTGCAGCTAGCAGTGCAGAACCATTGCACCAGAGGGTTTCATAGACATGACAACGTACACATTGGCACGGAAATGTTCAAAGAACTTTTCATTTAATCCCTTCTCATCAAATCAGTGTCTCATGATTTCCAGGAACTAATTTCTGTTCACATGAAATCTGGGACAGACACACACAGCTGGAGAGGAATAGCATAAAGGGAAGGCAGCAGCCCAGTCCAGCCTCGGAGTCCCCCAGTCCGGCGGGGGAGGGGTCGTGAATCTGGCGGGACTGATTGTGCGCACTGACACCCGGAACCTTGTGGCCTTATCAGCCCCCTGGGGCCCTGCAGCCTGCAGAGGGCTTCAAACTCATTCTTCAACTCCAATTGTGAGGAAGAAAAGCAAACTCGAATGGCCCCAGGAGAAAAAGACTATTTCCTGATTACTGGAGGATTTAATACAAATGGTTTTCCTTGACAAAGAATTTCCACACTCGGAAAACACATCCAGAGAATGCAGGATACTGGAGACATTTTTTGACAGATACTGGAGACGTGTTTTGGGGAACAGCTATGTAACACCTCCTGGTGCCCCCAGCCCAGCCTGGCAGCAGCTGGGAAAGTACTGATGGCCCAGCTAAGCACTCATCTGCTAACCACAAAGCCGGCGACTTTAATAACCCCCCAGCTGCTCTGGAGGAGAAAGATGTCAAGATTTACCCTTTGGGGTAGTTCTAAACCTACAGGGTCTTTGAATTAGAAATGACTCATGACAGCAGAGGCTCTGCTTGGTTTTTCGGTTTGACAGCATTTCAACTTGTACCTAACTTCATTTGATCTGGGCAGAAGACATGACTTCTACTTCTGGCCCACTTACGAGCAGTAAAAAAAGCAGGTTAAATGTAAAGTTTTAAGAGCCCCCAATAAATTTTTTTTAAAAAAATGTAAAGTTACTGAAAAAGAGAAAGACCTTGTATGAGATGGATTGACACGGTGGCTGCCACCATGAGCTGAAACATAACATAATTATGAGGATGATGGGGCTCGACTGGGCAGCGTTTGCAGGTCGGAACTGACTTGATGAGATCAAAACAGTCAGGCACAAAATGTGGGTGAAGGCAAACTTTTCAACGTACAAAGCCAGGGACTACTCTCCATTCTAATCTATCACAACTCAGGCCATCTCGAAATTTTTGTAATGTCCTGGACAAAAGGAAAAAAATCCAAATGGATTTTTTATTTAGCAACAGCTAATGGCACATTACTATAAGTGTCAGAGAATTCCAAGTCCTCAAACTTACTAAGAACACTTGTGAAACAAAAATGGATTTTAACGAGGTACGCCAGTCCTTAAGTGTTGAATGACTAGCTGCAAGGTGAGTGGCTAAAGCCTGCCTCAAGAGAAAGAATGTTTTCCTCCACTCAAGGGCCGGCTTGCAAAAGAAAGGTTGAACTGGGTTGGGGAAAACAGGGCTAAAGTGAATTGTTTCTACAGTGCCTCAAACAAGGGGAGTGGACCCAAGGATACAACTGCTGTGAAAGTTGTAGGAAGTTCTAGAACATCCCCTCTCATCAGGAACAGGAAAACTGGAGCAGAATTCATACAGCCTGCCTGTCTTCTAAGAGACAAGCAATACTCACAGCTCTGCCCTGCCACTCCCTTGTGCCAGACACCTCTCTGGGGTGTCCCACAAGTCCCTCAAGTTCAATGAACTTGGACCCACTGTGGACAAGACAAAAGTCCTTCTCCTCACCACTCTGCC
Source organism: Nesogale talazaci (assembly GCA_004026705.1). Taxonomy (NCBI): domain Eukaryota; kingdom Metazoa; phylum Chordata; class Mammalia; order Afrosoricida; family Tenrecidae; genus Nesogale; species Nesogale talazaci. The sequence continues at coordinate 18,795 of PVJH01034998.1, forward strand.
AAGACCTGCACTGCTCCAGGGCTCTCAATACCTCAAATAGTCACACAGAGACTTGGTGTAAACATTCAAAAGGCCTTCTTGACCACCTGTTCTCATTCATTCCCGCCAATCAAAGGGGCCTTAGTGAACTGGCTAGTCTGGTGCAGAATCGACCACAGAAGAGGGAGCTTCTTTTAGAAATGACTACTGTCTCTCTTGTATACCAAGCTCACATTCTCACTGCTCTTTCCTCACCACCATTCACCTCCCATTCCCTTTCCCTCTCCTACCTTCTCCTTGACTCTTTGTGATCGTCCCCATTCTTATACAGAAAGACAAACTAGTACAGGGCCCTCCACTCTGGTTCCCGCTTTTCCCCAGGTCACCTAAGATGGGGGCAGGGGCGAAGCTTGACCGGGGCTACAAGCATCTCTCCTTGGGAGATGTTCCCGACGTCCGCACAGCTGAGCCTCACCCTACTGGGAAGCACCAGGAAACCAATGGATTCAACCCCCTCGGCCCTCCCGCCTCTCTGAGTCAGCCCAGGCCAGGGTCTGGCACACACGCTCACCTCTGATTCCAACTCCCTGACTCAGGTGCACACTGGGGCCAAAAGAGAAATCAAGAACATATAAGTTCTAGGAAAAAACCTAAACATCTAGAAACGAGGCAACACAATTCTAGTTGGTTCATGGGTTGAAAAGAAAGCCTCTAAAGGGTGAGGGGTTGTTTGCATAAATGGTGTCCAGTCACTTTACAGTTTAATCTGTATAAGTCAACAAGTCATATACTATGATTTGTTGCCAGCCTACACTTGCATAATATCCTTTTCTCAAGTGTTTTAAATTCTACACTATTAGCTACATTCATGACACTATCGATACAACTACCTTATGCCTCAGGAGGAGAACAAGTAATGTTCTCTAACAAAATGATGTTTCTAAAATGACACATACATACAAATTGTAGGTATATGAATGAATTTGGGGCTCACACTTCATTCTAGCCCCCGTCTGAGAACAAAGAGTTCTTATGACATGGTCTTGCCTGATACTTAGCCTCATAAAGAGGTCACTGAAGATACGGGTGCTACATAGTAAAGTGTGGTGAAGAAACTAGATGAAGCATGGAGATTAGAAAAAATTTAGCAACTGGAGTCTTAAAGACTTGTCTTTGAACAAGCAAACATCTGAGTGAGGAATCAACTGGGCCCATATGGAAGAAGCCCACCAGCCTGGGTGATCTAAGGATTGTGACTGTTAAGATCCAAATCCAAAAGAGGGAATAGTATCAGAGGTTAAATGGTGAGTCCAGCTT
>PVJH01034999.1:0-20113 GCA_004026705.1 Nesogale talazaci
GCCCCTACTCCTAGACTGCCCATCTGTCCCACCCCATCCTGATAGACCTGTAGAGAAAATAACATACTCAAAAAAAGGACATCCTATAATGAAGCAAGCAAAGAAAAGAAAACAATGAAAACATCAACAACGATAAAACACCCAATATCCAACATGTTGACGTACATGCAAGAATGCAATAATAATAACTATATAAAATCCTACAAATAGTTTTAGGTCTGTTTGTTGACCTCCATGAGTGTCTCTGAGTTGTGTGGGATGGGGTGTCACAAATTATATCTTTGGTGCTCCATCTGGAGCTCCATGTTCTGTCGCACACCCTTAGTATTTTGGTGTGGTTGGGTCAGACAGGGTATAATCCTGACACTGTTTCTCCGTTTTTGACCCAAAATGTCTTGGGTTAGTGAGGGTAGCTTTATTTCATATTGGGGGTGGCCCATATGGGCCTCTCATTGTATCAGCAGTTCTGAGTGGGAATATCATCCTGAAGGCTCGGTGGGCCAGGATGTACTTCATTCTATCTTCCTCCCCTTCATTTATTCTCATGCACTCTGGTAAGGTATCTCTTTCCCCAAGCTGCAGCTTTGGTGCTGACCTCCAAGGCAAACACCCCTGGGGGAGAGGCGGGTGCCCCGGTACTTGGAATTTGGGTTGTGCTCTCAGACCTCTCCACTGGTTCTCAGATCCATTGCTTCATGCTACATTCACTACAGAGAACACCTTATTTAAGTTTGATTTCTGTTTTCTTGTGGAGATATAAGAAATATACTCCACTTGGGTGGGTTAGTACCCCATTCCATCTCTACTCAATAGCATCTCACTTCCCATATCCCGGGGTCCCATCCTAGTTGGCTACTATATGTAGCCCTGGATTTGGTATTGTCCCAACTATGATACCGGGGCCTTCTCCCAGGATTTTCTGAATACTGCAGATTTTTCCCAACACCACTTTTGCATTTTTATTAAAAAAATTATTATTAAGTTTATCTCAGCAGACTCATATTGTACATGTCCTTTTGTGCTTGGCTAACTCCATTTAGCATAATTTCCTCCAGTTCTTCCCATGTTCATCTTCACGTGTTCATCACTACTTTTCAGCAATGCATAGGACTCGCTTTTATGTATGTACCATAGCTTTTTAATCCACTCATCCGTTGATGAAAATTTGGACTGCTTCCAACTTCTTGCAATTTTAAACTGTGCTGTGATGAACATTGGGACACAGATGCCTTGTCATGGATTCTTTCTTGCCTCTTCTGGGTATATGCCCAGTAAGGGGATTGTTGGGTCATATAGTAGTTCAATTTCCATCTGTTTTAGATATCTCCAAGTTTATTTCCATAATGGCTGCATATGCCAGCAGGTCCACCAGCTGTGGGTAAGAGTCCCTATTTCCCCACAGCCTCTCCAACACTTGCTGCTTTCTAATTCTTTGAATTGGGCTCTTCTTGAAGGTGTTAGGTGATATCTCATTGTTGTTTGATTTTCATTTCTCTTATGGCTAATGATCGGGAACATTTTTCCATATATTTATTGGCCATTCTGATTTCTGCCTCTGTGAAGCTTCTGTTCAGTTCTTTTGCTCACCTCTTCAGAGGGAAATTAGTTTTACACTTTTGGGAAGCTATAAGGGTATTGTAGATTTTGGTTATAAGGCCTTTATCCAATTTGTCATTGCTAAAGATGTATTCCCGGTCTGTCTGCTCTCTTATTACTCTGTTGTTGAAATCTTTCGATGTGCATAGGTGTTTTATCCTCAGTATATCCCATTTGTCTATGTGATGTCTCTTCTGTGTTTGTGTTCTTCCCTATTTCTGATAGTCTATGTAGTCCCTGTTTCAGTGTTCTCAGGTTGGTCCCAATTCCCTCATTGATGGCCCTAATAGTTTGGGGTTTAACGTTGACTTCTGTGATCACCTTGAGTTTATTCTAGTGAATGGAGTGAGGTAAGGATCTTACTTCATTTTTTTAAAGATAGATAACCATTTTTTCCAACACCACTTGTTGAAAAGGGCATCTGTTTCCCACTTGATATTTTTGGACCCTTAGCAAAAATCAGTGGTCTGTAGGCTGATGCTTTTATTTCTGGACTTTCAGTTCTTTTCCATTGTAACTATCATAATGAGTAACTATCATTATGCCAATACCATGCTGTTTTGACCACTCTGGCTGTATAGTATTATTAAAATCAGGTAAAGCATGTCCTCCCATGATGTCTTTCTTCTTGAGGAGTTCTCTGCTAATTCTTAACTTCTTCCCTCTCCATATAAAGTTGTTAATCAATTTTTCCATTTCTTTGAAATAGGATGAGGGCAATTGTATCGGTATTGCATTAAACTTATATAGTGTCGGGTAGAATTATCTTTACTATATTGAGTCTTCCGATCCATGAGCATGGGATATTTTTCCATTTATTGAAGTCCTTCTTAGTTTCTTGTATTAGTGTTCTGTAATTTTCTTCATATAGATCTTTTACTCTTCTAGTCAGGTATATCCCTAGATATTTCAATTTGTGGTTGGGTATCTCTCACAATATTTCAATTGTGAAGGGTATCTCTTTTTTTATCTCCTCTTCTATAGTCTTATCTGAAGTATATAGCAGTCTGATTGACTTCTGCTTGTTGACCTTGTATCCTGCAACTTTGCCATTCTCCTCTATTGCATCTAGTAACCCCCTAGTGGAGCTTTTAAGGTTTTCCATGTATAAAATCATATCGTCAGCAAATAGTGATAGTTTCACTTTTTCCTTCCCCAGGTGAATACCTTTGATGTCTTTTCTTTGCCTCATGCTATTAGCTAAAACCTCCAATACGATATTAAATAGGAGTGGGGATAAGGGACTTCCTTGTCTGGTCCTCTTTTTCAGTGGGATAGTTTTTGTCTTTGTCCATTGACTATCTCATTTGCTGTTGGCTTTTCATATATAATTTGTGTTGTCTTGAGGAATTTTCCTTCTATTCCTGTTTTGTGGAGTGTCTTAAAGAGGAATTGATGGTGGGTGTTGTCAAATGCTTTTTCAAATTTGCTTGTTTCATAGATGAAACATTGGAGTGTATGTTGTCACCCAGTTATAATGTATAGAGCAAAATGATAACAAGAAATATAATTAGAGAATCAATTTTCCAATATTTTCCAAAAAGACAGAATGTTTTATAGTTTTAGCTACATAAATTGGTCAATTAATAAATCATAGAATATATTCTTTAGGTGTAGTTCAACCAGAGGTCCCTTAGATCAGAGAAATCGTGGTAGAGTTGTAGGGCTGAAATAAGCTCACCATGTGAGGGTGTAAGAGAGAGGGAAATAATAACTGAAAAATAAATTTGCTATGCTTGTGGATTATAAGGCAAATAGGTTAAGAAATGGATTGTTTTGCAGTTATTTGTTTCTCTATTTTTATTTGCTTATTTTTTTTATGGAAAAGACTGAAACATAGGAAAATATCAGAAATGTAAGCCTAAAAATAAATAAGAGAATTATGATGCTTTTAGAAGCTGTGCTTTGAGAAGATATGAACTCATGAGGCTTGGATTAAAAGAAACAAGGAACCTCTTCCACAAAGGAAAAGAAGGGGCATTTTTTATCAAAGCCCAGAACACTATACTGTTTGGGGATTATTGTTTGTTTATTTGTTTTTAATACTACTTTAAATATTTCAGGCCCATGAAATCCTTCATAATAATAGCAATCTCTAACAAATGATTGACATCTCAAGATCAGAATCCTACTTTTTTCCCTAGATAAGTGAATAGGTCTTTGCATTGAGAATTTTATGCCATTAAATCCATTCTGGGGCATAGTAATTGACTCCAGCTTATTAGAATTGCCCATATCACTCGGGTGGTGGTAGAGTTCTTGGTGGGTTGCTAAGCACCGGTCAACATTCTGAAAGCACAGTTGCTCTGCAGGGAGACTTTTCTACACCCTCGAAGAGTCTCGGGCTCCGAAACCCTCCGAGGCAGTTTTGTTCTGTCCTATCGGGTTGCTGTGAGCGGAGATTGGCTGCAGTGAACTTGGTTTGGTTTTGGTAGTCTTTCCAATAAAGGATTGCCAGCTAGCCTCCCACAGAGCCCATGGGGAGGTTTTTATGCTTAAAAGGAACTTTAAGTAAAGGATAACTTATCACAGAAAAGGATGAAGAGTAGTTTTACAAAGAATTACTTAGTTTACAGTGCCTATTGCCCCACTACTCAAGATTATGTCTATTTCTCACCCTCATCCTGTCCCTAAACAACATTTTAAATCTGCAATATGACATCTGTTGTTGTTTGCTGTCACCTAGTTGGTTCCAACTCATAGTTCCTCTACGAGCAATACAACATGATGGGACACTGACCGTCTTCATAATTGTTTCTGTATCTGAGCCCATTGTGTCAATCCATTTCGTTGACTGCCTTTTTGCTGCCCCTCTGTTTTACCAAGCAGGATCTCTCCTGCCAACATATTCAAAGTACGTGAGAGGAAGTCCCACTATCCTTTCTAAGGAGCATGCCGGCTGTACTTCTTCAAAGGCAGATTGAGCTGCTCTTCTAGGAAGTCTATGGTACTTCAGTATTCTTCTATAGCACCATAATTCAAATGAGCAAATTCTTCTTTGACCTTTCTTATTCATTGCTTAACTTTCATATGCATAAGAGGTTATTGTAAATATCATGACTCTTAGTATCCCAAACTCATAGTAAAACAAACTCAGAGTTTGCTTTAATGACTCTCTTCAATCTACCTTCACCCTCTTTAACAACTGATCAGCTAAGGTTACATGACCAGGTAGAACATAATCCGTGCCTGACACTCTGTTTATTTGGGACATATCCAGGCAATAGTTCATTTTCCCTTTATTACGTGGGGAGTCCTGGTGGTGTAATGGGTTGTGTGTTTGGCTTCTAGCCATACCTTTGCAGTTTGAAATTACCAGCCATTTCTTAGGAAAAGATGAAGCACTTTGCTACCATAAAATTTTGCAACCTCAAAAACCCAAAAGGGCAATCTTTTTATGTCCTATATTGTCAGTATAACTCTGCGTTAGACCAAAAGGGCTCAAGGGAGCAAGTTGACAGGAAGCTGGATCTGTCCTTTGGGCTGTGCATTGTGTTCATTTATCTAGCAAGGTCAGTAGCTAGTTCAAAGCTTACTTATATGATTACAGAAAGGGCTAAAATTTGGTCTCCATTTCTACCTCTTCTCCTCTACTAGTGTTCTTTGGCCATAGAACTCTGCAATATAGTCTCTTGCCATGCATGTTATTTCCTGTTTCAAGCAAAATTCCTCTGGATAGCACAAGGATTTACTCTAGGTTTCTACTTAAAGAGCCTAGGCTATACACCATATTATTCCTGATTTATATTTTTGCACCTTATCCACATACCAAATATTTAGAAATGATCAATTTTCCAAAATAAGGATGTCTCTCCTCAATTTCTAATATCTAAAATCCACTGTTCTGTCTAGGACCTCCCTTTCTCCACTTCAGCTTGGGAAATAGGTGAGACTTCCTAAGTAGCATTAACTTAGGATGCAGTCCATATGCACCACACATAGACAGCACAGAACCCCTTTCTGTTATCTTCCCAGAGTAATTAAAGAATTTCTCTGTGACAAGCTTATCACAATATGGAAAATTATTTATTCTCTTTCTTGAAATGCTAAATATACACTTAGTGAATAAATTACTGAAAAGAAGCACTCCTTCATTTTTTAACACTCCTATAAGCATAAGTTACCACTATCTTACATAATATTGATTTAGATTTCCTTTCAAAAGAAATTTAATTGCATTTCTATATGACATCCATAAAACTAGTTTCTATGTCTAGAAACATAAAGAGAAAAGCAGAGTAAGACAGAAATGAACCATAGGCTCAGAAAGACTGAGCTTATATCTGATATTGTCCACTTACTAGCAAGATATTTAATTTGAGCAAGAAATTAACTTCTCCAAGACAAAAGTTTCTTGTATACAAAATGATAAGGTCATAGTACCTTAGTATGTATATTGTTTTGAGGGTTAAATATAATGAATGCATTTTGAATGTTGAGCATTCTGTCACATTTACTAAACATCCAACCCACCACTGGTCTGTCAGTTGGGTTCACTGTGGTTGCCTCTGTGTTGCTGTGATTTTGGGAACTATGACACTGGAATTTCAAATACCAGCAGGGTCAACTGAAGTCAATAGATTTCATCAGACCTACTAGATTAAGGACAGTAAAGAAGGATTGGCCTCCCAATGTTAGAGGACATAGTCAGGGAAAACCTTATTCATAGGTTCAAGACATTTTCAGAAGCTGAAGACCTAAAGAACAGAAGCAGAAAGTTGTCAGAGACAGCACATGGGGAAATTTGCACATGAAACTTGATATTGAATAAAGAAGGCCAAAAAATAATCAATACAGTCCTGGAGAAGAATATTGAATGTACCATGGACTGCTACAAAGACAAACCGAGCTACTTTGGAAGAAGTGCAGCCGGTCTGTTCCTTAGAGGCAAAGATGGCAACATTTCATCTTACGTATTGTCAGTATAGACCTGGCCCTGGAGAAGGACATCATGTTCAGCAAGGTGGAGGAACAGAGGAAAAGAGGAAGGCCCTGCCCTGGAAGGAATGACACAGTGGCTGCAACAATTGACTCTGGCATCGAAACTCTTGTAAGAATGATACAGGAGTGCCCAGTGCTGTGTATCCGGTCATTAGGTCAGAGTTGACTTGATAGCACCCAGCAAGAACAACAGCAAAAAAAAAAAGATATTCAATAACAGATCCCTTTGTGTTTGTTCTTCTCTTCCTGATTTGTAGTATCAGAGAGAATTGCCACTTATTTATAGAGCACATTCAATAATAAAGTGGGCTTTATTAAAGGCATTGAATTGTTTCTCATGCATGGATATGAATTGTCTGATTATATCACACACTGCACCATAATCAACTGGAGGACTGGTTGTCAGATGTGAAAAAATGGAACCACGAAGAAAACTACATTGCTCTCTATGAGTATATTTGTGGCTATGTATCTCATACTTTGATTAGCATTTACTTGACTGGGGCTTTTTCCAATGCCTCTGTACATATATCATCCGTTTTTTTTTATTTTCAGGATGAATGTTTATGTTTGGCAAATCATTCAGTTAGTATATGTGTGTTAGTCTGGATAGACAAGAGGAAGAAATTTCAGAGACACGCATATAGGTAAAAGGAAAGGGTTTATATACAAAAGAAATGTGACACTAAGAAGGCATCCCAATCCAGTCCAGTGCAACGTCATAAGTCCAATTCTAACCCATATGCCCAAATTCAGTCTATATTGTCTGCTTCCAACTCAGGAAGTCACAGGTCAGTGGGTGCAGAATTCTGGCGCTGGCAGGGGTCTCCCCATGGCTCCTCACTTCCAGGGCTCAGGTCCATCAACAGCATGCCACTCCAGCTTCAGAGGTCTGTCTTCATCAGGGCAAAGTCGTGTGGTCTCTCCGCTGGCTCCTCCAACTTCTCGGAGGCTGCATCTTGTCTTTTCCGTGATTAAGCGTCTCTCAAACTAACTCCCAACAACCGGGGAAGAGAGTGTCTCATCTTCACGCAGGAAATATCGCGAGATTTCCCTGAAGTCTCAGGTGAAAGCCATGCCCACATAGAGGCCTCATCGGCTACTCAATGGCTTTCTCCTGATTAATAGGCCAGACTCCACCCCTACATTTCAATTATAAAATTAACATATACATTACTGCCACAATATGGTGGCATTGGACTTGGAAAAGTATGAAGAACCTCTGTGATGATAAGATAGTCAATGGGAAACAATGATGGTCTTAACAGAGAAATTCCATAACCAAAATGGTACTTTAAAAAGAATCAATAAAGAGAAAGAAGGAGGCAGCTTCAATGTTGAACACACTTCTGTGCATTACAGTGTCCAAAATCTGGGGCCCTGGTCATTTTTGCTTCTTAATTAGGATGTTGGTTACATGTGTATTTATAGGTTATAACAATTTGTGAAGAGATAGAACATTATAGGTGCGATTCTCAATATGCATGCTGACTTTTCATAAAAAGCTAACTAAAAATACACAGATCACTCTGAAACGCACCAATAATCATTAGACTCATAGTATAAGTTCTCTCTCTCTCTCTCTCTCTCGCTCTCTCGCTCTCTCACTCTCGCTCTCTCATTCGCTTGTTCTCTCTCACTCTTGTTCTCTTTCTGCCATTAAGACAGTTCCAATTTATAGGACCCCATGTAAAACAGAACAAAATGCAAGCTGATCATGCACCAACCTCACAATAATTTCTATATTTAGGCCCAGTCTTCTAGTCACTGAGTCAAGAGCTATTAGAATGAAATTCATAATTAATGTCATTGATATCTGAAAACATGCCAGCTATCACTGCAGAAGATCAAGTCTTGAATTTAAGACTTGAATTATGAAACTTGGCCACTGCCTTCATTCATTTCAAATTATTAAAATTCATTTTATTGGAGACTATTACAGATATCATAATTATCTGTAAATCAATTAGGTCAAGTGAACTTGTACCTATATTACCATTATCATTTTCAAAATATTAGCTTTCTATTTGAGCCCTTTGATATCACCTCCTCCTTTTTGCCTCCTTCACCCACCCTCTAACCCTCATGAACCTTAATAAATTATATATACTATTTCATATTTTACATCATCTGCTGTTTCCCTCCACTCATATTTCTGTTTTCATCCCTTTGGGGGGGTGTTATATGTCCCACCATTGCTATCAGTTCCCTCTTTCTCCCTCCTTCACAACCAAACCTCGGGGTATTGCTACTCCCATTACTGTTTCTAAGAGGTTTATCTGTCCCAGAATCCATATGTCAAAACGCTAATCTGTACAAATGTATATATTCTGATATAGCAAGATTTGTGAGTTACAACTGGGGCTATGGTGATGGAGGGAGGAAGTTTTAAATAGCGAGAGGAATGCTGTGTGTTTTGTAAGTGTCATACTGCACCCTGAATAAATTGTCCCTTTGTATGACCCTTCTGTGATGGTGTCTACAGATGAGTTCTGACACCTTTCCTTCACATCAGAGTAATTGTTTTTGATGTTCAAATACCTTATTCTATCGATACCTACACCTCATAATCACAGTTTTGTGTGCTTCCTCCATGTAGGCTTTGTTACTTCCTTATTAGATGGCCACTTGTCTAACGTCAAGCCTTTAAGATCCTAGATACTATGTCTTTTAAAAAGCAAACACCATCTTCATCACATTTGCTTAAATGCCACTTTTGTCTTTATTAATGGTATCGGGATGTTGGATATCACATAGTGCCAGATTATTAGAACAGAGAGTTCTTGTGTTTAGGTAAGACTGAAATCGAGACCCTGAATCCATCTGCCACCTTGATACCTGCAACATATAAATATATGTACATGGACCAATGCTCCGATCTTCATATACTAATATATTTACAGATACACATTCTATATTTAAATCTGTCTATATATAGATTTTACCTCCTAACACTTTCCTATGCTTCCTTTTGTTTTCTTCCTCCTTCATCCTCATGAGCACCCTTCATTTGATTCTCAATGCTTCCTTTTGGCTACATTATGGTTCACTGAACATCATCAGGCATTCTACACCCTCCTCTTTATCAATTTTAGTTCATTTCTTATCCTCTTGTCTCTGAATTTGTTGACTCCCCTTTCCCTTTCTCCCCCCTCCTCCACTCTAATGCCCCTTTGGGACTGTTAGACCTAGTATTTATCCTGGCTACCTTATATATAAAGAAATATGTATATTATATACCTACAAATAGTTCCAGGTCTTTCTGCTGACTTTTAAGAATGTGATCCACCTTGAATTTATTCATGTGCATGGTGAGGTAAGGTAAGGGTAAAGGTGAGATAAGAGTCTTGCTTCATTTTTCTACAGGTCGATATTCATTTTTTTTTTCTAGCACTATTTGTTGAATATGGTGTCCATTTGCCATTTGGTATTTTTGGGGCCCTGTGGTAGTTACATAATCTGCTGTCAATCTGAGAGTCTTAAGAGTGAAGGGGTAAAGTTTAGCCTGTCAAAGAGGTTGCAGCCTGATGGTATTTGGAGGTGCTAAGGAGAGAAGCATCTCATTGGAAGCAGGACACATGCTCATTTTCTGGGAGACATTGCAGCAACAGGTCACATAGAGCTACCTTAGAGCCCTAAAGTTGAAGAAGCCACATGGAGCCTCCTGCTAGTGCTGAGATGCCTCCACCATGACTGGATTGCAAGCTTTTTCACCCACTGGCCTGGGTTCATCCTGCTTTTGGCATCATCACATGTGCTTCTTGAGTCTGATGAGGAATTTATAGATTGGTATTGGACATATGAACTGATATCAGACATTTGGACTTGATCTGGACTGAATTGGGATGTTTCTCAATAGTCAATTGCTCTAGTATATAAAGCTCTTTCTTACACAGATGTGTGAGTCTATGAGTTTGTTTCTCTATTCTAATCAGACAAACACAGGTCCTTTTCAAAGGTTAGTTGTCTGTATGCTGATAACTCTCTTTGGGGGTTTTCTGTTGTTTTTCATTGGTCTGAGTATCTGTCATTATACTGGTACCACACTGTTTTGACCACTCTATTTATATAATAGGTTGCATAATTAATGTCAGGTAAAGTTCTGTCTTAGTCTTTCTTAGTAGTTCTCTGCTTATTATGGGTTTCTTTCCTCTCCATATGAAGTTGATAGTCAGTTTTTCCAATTATGTGAAGAAAGATGTTGGTATTTGTATCAGGATAACATTGAACTTATATATTGCCTTGGATAAGATTGACTTCATTGCTATATCAAGTCTTCCAATCCATAAGCATGGGATATTATTCAATTTGTGGAGATCAATTTTGGGTTCTTGTAGTAGTGTTCTGTGGTTATTTTTGTAGAAATATTTTGGGCTTTAGATTAGGTATATACCTAGATATTTCAATTTGTGCTTGGATATTTTAAACAGTACTGCCTTTATTATTTCTTCTTTCATCATCTTGTCCAATATATCTAGAAATTCAATAGACTTTTGTTTGCTGATCGTGTATCCTGACACTCTAATATATTCCCCTGTCATTTCCAGCACTCCTGTTGGGGAGCTTTGGGGGGTTTTCTATTTTTAAAAAATGTGTCAGCTGCAAATAACAATACTTTCACCTAGACAAATACATTTCATATCTTTTCCTTTGTTATTAGGTAGGAGTAGAATGTTGAATAAAAGTGGTGACGGGGGCATCCTTGTTAGGTCTTCTTTTTCAGTGGGATTTGTCTTTTCTCCATTGTAATGCTAGTTGTTGGTTTTTCATATATAGTTTATATTATATTGAGGGATTTTTTTTTGTAAATCATAGGACACTTTAATGAACTGTACTGACTAAACTATGCCATATATCATCTTTTGTATTATTAAGCCATTGTTTTTTTATATTAGGAAACCATTTCATGACAATAGATCATGTAGAGAAAAATGTTAAGAAAAGAAAATATAGTGAGGTTTTATATAAATCATTTTATTGGGGACTCATACAACTCCCATCACGATCAATACATATGTCAATTTTATGCAGACCACATTTGCATACTTGTTGTCAACATCAATCTCGAAACATCCTCCCTCCACTTAGGCCTCAAGTACCAGCTCCCAATATTTCCTCTCCCTCCTTCTTCCCATCCCCTATGAACCCGTAATATTGTACAAGTTTTTACTTTTTCATATTGTACACTGTCCAATGTGTCCCTTCATTGTCTTATCTGTTGTCCATACCCCAGAGAGGTTATATGTATATCCTTGCAATTGGTTTCACCTTTCTACTCCACCCTTCCTTCATCCTCCCAGTATCACTACTTCTACCACTGGTCCTGAAGGGATCATTGATCCTGAATTCTTCATGGTTCCAGCTCCAGTGAACATCCCTTGATCTAGCTGGATTTGAAAGTTAGAACTGGAGTCACGATGGTGGGTAGGAGGAAGCATTTGAGAACTAGAGGAAAGTTGCATATTTCATTACTACTACACTGTACCTTGACTTCTCCTCCTTCCAACCCCTCTCTAAGGGTATGTCGTCTCATTTATTGATGGGCTTTGGGTGCCCAATCTGTACTCCCACTCAATTATAATGATAAATTTTAGTTCTTTGAAGCCATACACCGGATCCCTTTGACACCTTGTGGTCACACAGGCTGGTGTGTTTCTTCTATGTGGACTTTGTTGCTTCTGAGATAGATGGCCACTTAGTTACTTTCAAGCCTGTAAGACACCAGATGCTACATCTTTTATTAGCCAGGCACCATCAGCTTTCGTCACCACATTTGCTTATACACACATTTGTCATCAGCAATCATATCAGGAAGGTGAGCACGCAATGCTATGATTTTTAATTCTTGAAGCCTGATAAATAACTGATTACTTTGACACCTCTTGATTCCATAAGCTGGTGTGCTCCTTCCATGTGAGCTTTGTTGCTTCTGAGCTAAATGGCCACTTCTTTACCTTCAAGGCTTTAAGACCCCAGACACTACATGTTTTGATAGCTGGGCACCAACCACTTTCTTCACCACACTTTCTTATGTGCACATTTGTCTTCAGTGATCATGTCGGGAAGGTGAGCATCATGGAATGCCAATTTAATAGAACAATGTTCTCAAACTAAGAAAGTACTTGAGTTGAGGTCCAATGTCCATCTGTTCTCCTAATACTAACCTTACAAGTGTATGCAAGTTGATTTTCTGTCATTCTATATAAATCTATTAACCTATAGTCATGCCAGTATTTAGGCCTCTATAATGCCCTTTGCCTCGTAGGTCTTTCCTTTATTTCCTTTTACTTTCCTCTTGTCCCACTATCATGCTCAGTCTCCCTGGAATTTCAATATTTTCTCTCTGTTACTTTATTCTTGATCAATCCCTATCAGACCTCTCATATCCACCTTGTCACTGATTTTGAATCAAATGCTGTTCCCTTATGCCTGGGGTGGGCAACACCACTGTCTTTCAACCTCCTCCCCGTCTCCCATGCCCCTGTCACCTTCAGAACCATCAGTCCACTCATTTTCACTGACAGACTGTTCATCCCTCATATTGTATCTAGATAGACATGCAGAGACAATAGATAAAAAAACACAGGCATCTAACATGAAGCAACTGAAGAAATAAAGCAATAACAAAAAAGAAACCTCTATGTCATATGTGTGTGTGTAAAAAGATAAAACAATAGCAAAATAAAAACCTGTACTGTTCATTGACCTCCAGGAGTGCCCGCTAGTTGATTCAGATGGAATGCCACACCCTGGCCCCAAAATTTACACTTGTCACTCCATCGGGAACTCCATGTCCTGTTACACACCTTTAGTTTTTTGCCATGGTGTGGATAGGTCAGACAGGGTATAATTCTGACACCATTTCTACACTATTGTCCCTAAAGGACCTTGGTCAGTGAGGGAAGTGGTATTTCATAGTGGGGCCAGCCATATGATCCTCTCAGAACAGCTTATGCTGAATATAATCATCCTGAAGGTTCATTAGGCCAGAATGCACTCTATTTTTTGTCCCCCCCCCCTTCATTTGTTCTTATGTGCTCTGATCAGACATATCTCACTCCCCAAGTTTGGTTCGCACCAAACCTATCTCTCCTGGGGGGAGAGGCATCTACCCCCATAGTCAGGATTGGGATTGTGTGCTCAGACTCCTCCCCTGGTTCCCTGCTCCATGCCGTCATGCTACATTCACATATTGGAACACTGGGTTTAAGTTTGGTCCCTCTTTCCCTGTGGAGATATGATACACTTGCCTTGAGTAGGTTAGTACCCCATTACCTCTTTATACATCACCACCAGCCCCCACAGCCCCCACCCAAGTCGGCTACCATATGAAGCTCTGGATTTGGTCTGGTTCCTGCCATACTGCCTAGGCCTCCCCCCAGGAATTTATGTATGCAATAACTTTTTCCCAATGCCCCTTTTGCATTTTTTTTTATTAAGCTTACCTCAGCGGACTCATGTTGTACCTGGCCTTTTGCACTTGGCTAACTTTACTTAGCATGATATCCTTCAGTTCTTTCCATGCAGTGTTTTGCTTCATGCAATCATCACTGCTTTTCAGTGATGCACAGTGCTGCATTGTATGTTTGTACCACGGCTTTTTAATTCATCCGTCAGTAGATGGAAATTTGGTCTGCTTTCAATTCCTTGTGATTGTTAACTGGGCTGATGAACATTGGAGCACAGATGTCTGGTCATGGATTGTTGCTTGCCTCTACTAGGTATATGACAAGGAAGGGGATTGCTGGGTGATATGGTAGCTCAAATTCCATCTCTTTTACATATCTCCAAATCAATTTTCATAGTTGCTTTACATACCTACAGTTCCACCAGCAGTGGATAAGAGTCCCTATCTCCCTACAGCCTCTCCAACACTTGTTGCTTTCTCATTTTTTGAATTGGGATATCTTCTAGTATGTTAGGTGGTGTCTCATTGTTTTGATTTGCACTTCTATGATATCGAATGATCAGGAACATTTTCTCATGTACCTATTTGCCATTCACATTTCTGCCTCTGTGAAACTTCTGTTCAGGTCCTTTGCCCACCTCCTCAGTGGGCAGTTAGTTTTGCTCTTTTTGGCAGCTATCAAGGTATTGTATATTTTAGTAGTAAGACTTTTATCCAATTTGCCATTGCTAAAGATATTTTCTCAGTCTGTTAGCTCTGCTATTATTCTCTAGGTGAACTCTTTCAATGTATACAGGTGTTTTATCTTCAGTATATTCCACTTGCCTATATGTGCATTTTGTGTGTTTGTGTCCTTCCTTATTTCTGATAGCTTGTGTAATCCCTGTGCCAAAGTTCTCATGTTGGTCCCAATTCCCTCATTGAAGGTCCTAATAGTTTGGAGGTTTACTTTGAGGTCTGTGATCAACCATAAATTTATTCTAGTGCATGGAGTGAGGTAAGGGCTTTGCTTAATTTTTCTACAGGTAGATATCCATTTCTTGCAGCACCACTTGTTGAAAAGGGCATATACTTCCCATTTGATATTTTTTGGGCCTGATAGTTGTCTGTATGCTATTGTTTTTATTTCTGGGTTTTCAGTTCCTTTCCATTGGTCTGAGCATCTGTCATTATGCCAATACCATATTGTTTTGATCACTGTGACTGTATAGTATGTGCTAAAGTAAGGTAAAGCAAGCCTTCCCATGGTATCTTTCTTCTTGAGAAATTCTCTGCTACTTCTGGGCTTGTTCCCTCTCCATATGAAGTTGATAATTGCTTTTTCCATATCTTTGAAGAAAGATGAGGGTAATTGTATCAGAATTACATTAAACTTAAATTGTGCCTTGCATTGAACTGACATCTTTACTATATTGAGCCTTCTGATCCATTTGTTGAAGTCACTCTTGGTTTGTTGTTATAGTGTTCTATAATTTTCATCACATAGAAGATCTTTTAAGGAATACCAGATTCACAGATCAAAGTGTTCTTTCTTTGAGGGAACACCAGGGTGAGGGTCCAAGATCCACTTGCTGCCCTAATATTTGGCCTATAGATATGTTCTTAAATTTATTCCCAGCTTATAACAGATAGTTGTATTTATGTATGGACATACTTATGTTAGACCTCTGCAAGTGCCCTTTGCCTTCTAGCTCTTTCCTCTATTTCCTTCCTTCTCCCTCCTGACCCACCATCTTGTTCCACCTTCATTGGCATTTCAGTATTCAGTATTTCCTCATATTGTCCTTGCTTAATTCTGACCAGGTCTCCCACACCCTCCTTTCCATCGATTCCAGACCATTTGTTGCTCCCCCTCCCCCATCCATGTGTTTGTCCATACACCCTTCTCCTCGCTTCTCCCATGCCCCCAGGAATTGTTGTTTTCCCAGTCCTTTCTGTGGCTCACAGCATCTCCAGAGGGATGTATTCCTCTGAGCATCATGTGTTGGAGTGGAGCGTGGACAAGTTCTCTTCCTCTTCCTCCCTTCTTGTCTTTATACCTGTGGGTGTGGGGCACTGGCCCCTCCCCCAAACTGTTCTCTGCCATACCCACTATGAATCTGGTATTCCTCGAGGCTCACTGGCCCAACATGATCACTGAAGTAAAGTTGGTGCATAAGCAAATATGGTGAAGAAAGACATTGGTGCCCATCCATCAAAGGTTATATTGCCTGGGGTCTTAAAAGCCTAAAGATAAACAGTAGGACCATCCACTTGAGAAGAGACCACACCCACACAGAAGAGGCACAACAGCCAGAGTGGTCACACGGTGGTGAAAGGTCTAGGCAATAGACATCAAACGGGGGGGTGGGGGGCAGGAACACATATGACTGTTTGCACACACCCCCAAGGTGCCCACTGAGGACATGTGGGAGCATGAGCAAGAGTGGTGAAGAAAGCTGATGGTGCCCAGCTATCAAAAGATATAGTATCTGGGGTCTTAATCACTTGAACATAAACAAGCAGCCATCTAGCTCAGGAGCAACAAAACCCACCATAAAAGAAGCTCACTTGCCTGTGCGATCATGAGGTGCTGAAACAATCAGGCATCAGGCATCAAAGAACAAAAATCAAAATCAATGAACCAATTAACTTCCGATATCACTGAAGACAAATTGATACAGAGGCAAACAGAGTAGAAGAAAAGATGGTGCCCAGCTACCAAATGATTGAATGTCTAGAGTCTCAAAGACTTGAAGATAACCGAGTGGCCATGCATCAACGTCCACAGGGAAGAAACACAACAGCAAGTGTGATCAAGAGGGGCCAAAGGGAGCAGGTATTGAGCATCAAAGAACAGGAATCACTTCACTATGAGTGAGGGGAGGAGCAGGGTGGGGACCTAAGGCCCACTGGTGGGTAATTGGTCGCCCCTTTACAGGGTGGCCATGGGAAGGAGACAGACTAGTCAAGGTGCAATCGGGCTGTGATGATGCATACAAGTTTCCTCTAGTTCCTGAGGTCTTCCTCCCCCCCCAGCCATCATGGTCCCAACTCTACCTTGCACATCCGGATGGATTGGAGAAGGTACACTAGTGGAGAGGGGGGCTGGAGATATGGGGAAATCAGGATGGATGAGCCCCCTCAGGCCGGTGGTTAGATTGGAACTACTGGATGGGTGGGGAGAAGGTGGGGTAGAGAGACCGAACCAACTGCAAGGATCTACATATGACCTGTCTGGAGGATGGGCATCTGGGAAATGGGTTGAGGGAGGTGTCAGGCAGGGTAAGATATGACAGAACAATACTTATTTATAAAGTATTGAGGGTGGATGGGGGAGGGAGAGCAGGGGAACAGAGGAGAGGTTGGAGGAATCGATACCAGGGGCTGGGGAGAAAGGGCAGATGTTTGGAGAATGATGACAGCAACGGACGTGCGAGGGTGCTTGCCACAGTATGTTTATTTATGTATTGGAAAAACTATGTACGAGTCCCTAATGAAATGATTTTTAATAAAAAAGAAAAAAAAAGAATATCTTTTGTTCTTTGAGATGAGTATATCCCTAGATATTTCTATTTGTGCTTGGCTATTGTGAAGAGTACCTCTTTTTTTATCTCCTCTTCTGTGGCCTTATCTGATGTGTATGGCAGCCCAATAGACTTCTGACTGTTGATCTTGTATCCTACCACTCTGTCCTATTCCTCTATTGCTCCAGTACTCTCCTTGTGGATCTTTTGGGGTTTTTCATATGTAAAATCATGTAATCTGCAAATAAAGATAATTTAACCTCTTCTTTCCCCAGGTGAATATCTTTGATGTCTTTCTTTGCCTCATACTGTTAGATAAAACTTCCAGCATGATATCAAATGAGTGGTACAAGTGACATTCTTGTGTGGTCCCCTTTTTCAGTGGGATTGTTTTCATGTTTTCTTCATTGACTATCATATTAGCTATTGTTTTTCCATATACAGCTGGTATTTTCTTGAGAAAATTTCTTTCTTTTCCTATCTTCTCACTTAAGCAGGAATTGGTGTTGGATGTTGTCAAATGCTTTCTCTGCAACTATTTCATATTATCATGTGGTTCTTACAGTTTTCCACATCAATGTGGCAAATGATATTAATGGTCTTTCAAATATTGAATCACCCCTGGATCCCAGGTATGAACCCCACTTGACCATAGTGAATTATTTGTTTTATATATTTTGTATTCTATTGACAAGTATTTTATTAAGGATTTTTGCATCAATGTTCCTTACGAATATTGGTCTGTAGTTTTCAATTCTTGTGGGGTCCTTGGCCAGTTTTGGTATCAGTGTTATACTAGCTTCATAGAAGGAGTTGAGGTGTTTGCTATCTTTAGCTATGTTTTGGAAGAATTTGTGTAGGATTGGTGTTAGTCTTTCCAGAATACTTGGTAGAATTCTCCTGTAAAGGCATCTAGTCTGGGTGATATTTTTTTGTTGGTATTACCTTGATAACTTTGTCTATTTCTTCTATAGTTATGGGTCTGATGAGATTCTTGACATCCATTGGGGATAGTCCAGGGAGGGACTGTTTTTTGACAAATTTGTCCATGTATTCTAAGTTGTTGAATTCATTGGAGTACCGACCTTTGTAGTACTGCGCAATTATCCTTTTAGTTTCATTAGGGTCAGTTATGGTGTCCCCCTTTTCATCCTTCATTCTTGCTATTGAAAAATTTTCCTCCTTTCTTTGGTTAAGTCTGTCAGTGGTTTGTCAATGTTATTCTTTTCCAAAAACCAACTTTTAGCAGGATTGATTTCTCCCATTGTTTTCTCATTTTCCTTCTCCTGAATCTCAGCCCTGATTTTTATTATTTACTTTCTTTTGCTATTAATGGAATTGTCCTGTTGACTCTGCTCTAGTCATTGTAAATTATGTGACAATATATCAGTTATGAGACACTCTTCCTTATTCAGGTGTGCGTGTATTGCTATGAAATTTCCTCTGATAACTGCCTTTGCTGTTTCCCATAAATTTTGGTATGTTGCATTTCATTCTTTTTGGTTTCTAGAAAATTCCTAATTTCATCTCTGATTTGGGAGAATATGCACCCCTTTTGCAATGGAGATTTATTCATCCTCCAATTATTTGCTCTTATTTACTTCATTTTTCTTTTGTTGAATTCCAAGCTCATGACACAGTGGTCTAAGAGAGAGATTTCTGTATGATATCAATGTGCTTAAATTTATGTAGATTCGCCTTATGCCGCAACATGTGATCTATCTTCAAATATGTGCCATGTGGACTTGAAAAGAATGTGAATTGTTTTGTATTTGGATGGAAAGTTCGGTAGACATCTATCAAGTCAAATTGTCTAATGGTTTTGTATAGATCTCTAGTCTCTTTGTTGAGTTTCATTCCCTGTGATCTGTCCTTCTCAGACAGTGGTGTATTGAAGTCACTTCCTATAATTGTTGAGACTGTGATTTCTTTTTTCATCTTTTGTTGTGTTTAGTTTATATATTCAGAGGGTCTCTAATTTGGGGAATATATATTTAAAATGCTTATTGGTTTATTGCCTACCCTTCCTTTGAGCAGAATACAGTGTCCTTCCTTATCTCTTTTTATGGTTTGCATTTTGAGGTCAATTTTTTCTGAGTTTAGAATCATTACACCTGCTTTTTATGAATTGCTGTTTGCCTGGTATATTTTTCTCCAGCCTTTGATTCTCAACACATTTTTCTCTGTGATCTTAAGATGTGTCTCCTGCAAGCAGCAGATTGAGGGGTTGTGTTTTCTAAAACAGTCTATTAATCTCTGTTTCGTAAGGCCTGAATTCAATCCATTAATATTCAGGGTTATATCTATCTGTGCACTGTGTGTTGTCATTTTGTCACTTTTGTGTTGGGTATTTTCCTATCTCCATATGTTGTGTCCATGTCTGTTTGTGATTCATTCTTCTCTTTCTTCCATCACTGATCCAGAATTATCTTGTGGGTTGTCATCCTTTTGATAGTCTCTGGGTAGAGTTGTTCTCTGTGTCAGTCTCTTGTGTGTATTTGATGATAATTGTTCTTTTGCCCCCAATGGGTCAGTGTGAACCTTTTGTAGCACTGGTTTCCTTTTAGCATATTTTTTGAGATTTTCCATGTCTGGGAATCTTCATTTCTCCATTAAATTTGATAGATAATTTGGCTGGCTAGAGTATTATTGGGTTTTCCTG
>PVJH01035000.1:0-20100 GCA_004026705.1 Nesogale talazaci
CTGGGATGCGGCCTCGTTTTAAGTTGCTGCCCCTGGATGTGGGTCAGCTTTAGCCTCAGCCTCTAATTCTTTTCTTTCTTTTTTTTTTTTTTGGCATCACTGCCCTCTGGTGGGAGTGGGAGGCCCAGCCTTGCTCCTGCTGAGCTGCTGCTGGATTTGAACCGCCAATGGGCTGCAGTCCCGCACTCAACCAACTACACCACCAGGGCGCAACCTAGCCTCTAATTCTTTTACCCAATCAAGTAAACCTAATTGTAGTCATAGGAGTAATAATAACGGATAGAGAAGGAAAAGAAGGGCATCCCAAACAGAACAAAGGATAACTTCCAGCCAGTACCTGAAGGTCTTGGCCAAATTTATGTTTTTTGTTTGTTTGTTTGTTTGTTTGTTTTTGGGCATCACTGCTCTCCGGTGGTGGGAGTAGGAGGCCCAGCCCCACTGCTGGGATTGAACCTCCGTCCCAGTGGGCCCCAGTCCCGCGCACAACCACTACGCCACCGGGGCTCAGCCCAGTCTTCGCCAAATTTAAATCCTCAGCTTCAGTGGTCCCCCAGAGGTTTAGGACCCCACCTCCAGCTCCCCTTCGGCCATGGTGGTTGTTACCCTGGTGCACAGATGCCCCCCCTGCCCCCCCCCCCCCATTAAAATGAGCTCTTTTGATGGTTAGCACCATCATTCTGATCCTCCAGGGTGGAAATGTTTTAGGTTACCCTTGGCTCTTTCCGTTCTGTTGTCCACGCTGCCCACGTCCGATAAGTAGAAGGGTCCTGTAGACTCTTTCGTGAAGGGCCTCATCTAGCTACCTCCCCCTCTGATTCCTGTTGTCATCACGCCAGTTCACATTCAACTCGTGGTCAACTTTCCCTGTTTCAGGAATGTGTTCCTACCCCTGAGGTCCCCTCTCCAATAGGCTGTCCGACACCGTGACCTTCAGCCTTCCCAAACAGTCTTCAATCATGTCAGCCATTCTCTTGATCAAAAGCCCTCCAAGCCATTTCTTCCAGCTCAAGGCCACTGGCCTGATTGTGACTCACGGCAGCCCCAGGGCACCCAGTGGGCCTCCCCCCTCCCCCCTCTGTAAATCTTGGCAGGGGTCTGAAGTCTCAACTTACCCACTAAACCATTGAGAGTAATAAACAATTGCTTAGGGCTTAGTGTGTGTTGAGTGGCGTTCATTTTCTTTCACGTTAACCCTTGCTGCGGCCCAATGGAAGACGCTCGACTGTTGCACCAGAGGGTGGCGTGTGAGCCAGCCTGGAGGCGCTTCAGAAGATGGGCCTGGTGACCTGGTTGTGAACGATCACACCTTTGACAGTTTTACTCTGCACCCCTGCGGTCGCCCGGAGTCAGACTCTGCTCAGTGGCTGCGAACAGTTAGAGGGTGCAGGGAGACGGGACCTGGCTTGCTGGCCCCCAGGAAGTGTTGACCTCAGGTCTGTCTGACTCAAAGATTGTCGGTGGGGAAGACGGGCTCTGGTTGTAGGTCTTATTTGAAAGGCGTGACCAATGGATAAAGCACCTGCTCCATCCCCTTGGGCTGGGATCAAAGAGGGGAAGCGGAAACCACTTAGTGCCCTCTGTGGCCAGAGGTCAGTTCTTCATCAATAGGATGGACTGTTACTATCGGTCACTGTGGCCATCAATTTATATCCTGTCTCCCAGCCCCAGGCTTCCGCCTCTGGACATGGCCTGCTACAAGTTCCACAGGTGTCCGCTTCCGTGTTTCTAACACACGGAGTTCGTGGATTCCATAGCTTGGAATGCCTTTTCTTTCCCCTTCCTAGCTGAGGCATTCCCTGTGCCTAACTGCTTCATCTCCTACCTCTAGGAGGCGTCACAATTTAAATGATTAATGGCTAAGCCACTTGCTCGGGAACTGATCCGTTTGACCCGGGTGACTCGTTTGCCTGTCCTTCTTTTCCAGTTTAGATTGCAAGCTTCTGAGGGGTCACTGCGCACATGCAGTAATAGCAAGCATGCGTGCGTTGGCTAGGCACTCTGGAGAGCAATGCACCCGCGGTGTGAGGAGTCCACGCCGTGGAGCGGAGCTGCTACCTCGAGTCCCGGCTCTGTCACGCACCAGCTCTGTGGTCCTGGGCAAGCCCTTTGGCCTCTCTGGCCTCGGGGTCTCCAATGAATGTGAACATCAAGGTACCCTGCGGCCCATCAGGCGTTCTGGTGGCACAGCGGTTAAGCCCTTGGCTGTAACCAACCGACAGATCTGTAGCTCCAACCTCCAGCCCTCTGCAGGAGGAGCGCACGCACTCTGCTTCCGTCGGGATTGCAGCCCTTCATTCTCAGTGCTGGGGGATCCCCGGGAGTCCGGATGGACTTGATGACAACATACAGATTTCCTTCTTTTTTTAAAAAACTACTCACTGTGAGAATTAATTAAGATAAAGTGCCTGGGTCTCTGTGTTACTCCCTCTCACCGTTGATAATAAGCTACTCTGTAAGGGCCATTGCGGGGAGATGGGGGTTGACAACGAGAAAGAGGACAAAGGAAATATTCTGAAATTAATGGTGGTGGTGGTGATTGCACAACTCTCCTTCCTGTGCTTGAACTATTAAATTGTATGATGTTCTACCTTACAAATCTGGCAAGAACAAGAAACCCAGCTAAACCAGAGCATGTACACGGGTACAGATCAGAGCTGGAAATCCAGGACAGATAAACCCCTCAGGACCAGTAATGAGAGGAGCGATACCAGGAGTGGCAGGAAAAGGTGGGGAAGAAAGGGGGAACAATCACCTATATATAACTCCTCCCTGGGGGATGGACAACAGAAAAGTGGGTGGAGAAAGACAGCGGTCAGTGTTAAGACATGAAAAAAGAAATTATAAATTATCAGGGGCTCAGGAGGGAGGGAAGGTGGGGGAGTAGGGGAAAATGAACTGACACCACGGGCTCAAGTGGAAAGAAAAGGTTTTGAAAAGACAGTGATGGCAACAAATGTACAAAAGTGCTCGACTCCGTGGGTGTTTATATGTGGATTGTGATGAGCGCTGTGAGAGCCCCCAGTCACATTATTCAAAACAACAACAACAAAATTACCTTCCAGGAGACAAAGAAGGGGCGCTTAGCCCTTTTAACCATCTAATGATCTTTTATTTTGGCGGGGTGGGCAGGTGGGGATCTTCTGTCCACTTCTTCTGGAGTGACGGAGATAGACCCACCAGATGGGGGAAGATGTACCGGGAGAGGCTAACTCCCCGACCGTCTCCTGGGGGATTTCCAAGAGAATCGCCGGTGCTCTGGAGCTGCCAACTGTTTCCCACTCCTCAGATGTGGACCCTCCCAAGGACAAGCTGGTGTCGAACCTGACCCTGAACTTCGGGCCTCAGCACCCCGCCGCCCACGGAGTCCTGCGGCTGGTGCTGGAGCTGAGCGGGGAGATGGTGCGCAAGTGCGACCCTCACATCGGCCTGCTGCACCGCGGCACCGAGAAGCTCATCGAGTACAAGACCTATCTGCAGGTGGGAGGAGGAGTGGAGGGGTGCTGCCGGCAGGGCCCGGGGACAGCCTCTGCTGGAGGGGTGTAGGAGGAGAGGAGGGGGCAGCATCTGGAGTTGGTTTGTCCAGCAGCAGCGGGGGGGCTTGGAGCCGGAGCCACATTCCTGCCTTTTGTCTGGCAGCCTCTGCTGCCCCTCTCCCCTCCCTCAGGGGAGTTCATGGGGGGAGGGGGTGGTATGGAGCAGATCATCATTTCTGCTTTCAGCAACTTAAACTTAGCAACCCTGCCAGTGGCTGGCCCGGCCCCCTTACCCCATTCTCCTCTTTTCCCTGCCCTCTGGTTGATGGTGAGCTTCACCTTGACCTGCGGGTGTTAACACCTGTCTGCCCGCTAGCCTGTTGCCCACCTCCCCCTTCCTCCCCTCCCCGCCTAGTCTTCATTAACCAGCAAAGTCTGCTTCTTTCCACACGCAGACCTTTTTTTACTTACTGTTTAAATTTCTTGTCGTGACAGTGGGCTGGCAAACTTTGTCCTTTTGAGTTTGACTAATTGCCCTCTCTGACTGGCTAACCTCCCCCCATGTCATTGCTCTGCGGCCTCAGTTTCCCTGCTCTTATTTGTGCGTCACATCGGGTGTCCCCAGAGGAGGGGGAGGGGGGGGGAGAGACGTCAGCTCTTGGAGGAGTCACAGCTGACTCTTGTATCTTCTGTCTAAGTGTGTTTTTGAAACCGTGAGTCAGACGGACCGGGAGGCGGTGGGTGGGGGTGGGGTTGGGGGTAAGTTGGCCGGTTGCAGGAGAACTCTGTGCCCCAAATGGCGTGGGTCAGACTGGAAGTTGGATCCAGGACGAGACGCTGAAGCGTTCCCCATGCTCTTGTGGAGCAACAGGCCCTGCTATCAAAGGTGGTGGCCTTAGGATTTAGTCACTAGCCTGGGATGGACTTTGAGTGACGGGAATGGGGGATCCCCCCCCGCCCCCGCCAGCGTCCAGGCAATGATGGTCCCAGAGTGCACGGAGTTCAGCTTTGTCGTGGGAGACCACGTCCCGGTGATGTCAGCACAAGAACAGGCTGTCCCCCAGAGGGGCGTCTTGGCCCCGCCTCTTTCCTGGAAGCTCAAGCGGGTTTAGCACAGAGTGAGGACTCGGGTTTTTTTTTTTCCCTTCCTGTCTTTTCTCATTCTTGGGAAATAACCAGCTATTCCCAAATCCTGCCCCAACTCCCTCCTGTCCTCAGGGCCCTGCCATCCTGTCCTCTTTCCGTGCTCTTGTTTCCACAGAGTCTTTACCCCCCTCCCCGCCAAGGCTTCTGAAGATCCAGCGCCCTTTGTCTCGGGTTCTCTCGCCCTGACCAGCTGTGGTAGGAGAGGAGGAGGCTTGGAAGTCTGCGGTCTCTCTGGCAGGCTCCCCCCCCCCCCCCCACCACCACCCTGAGTCAGGATTGTTGGCAGTGGGCGCCTGGGCTACCGTTATGGGCCGAGAGTGGCCTATCAGAGCCAACTGTGCCATTTTTGGGAACTCTGAGTGGGTCATTACACACAGCCATTATCCAAGCTTCAATGCCGTAAACCCACCACTTGGTGCACTCTATTAAACACAAAGGCAGGAAGTGCTTGAAAGTCAGCAACTTCCTGTGCTCTGCTCTTGATGGGGGTAACTTTTATCGGTCGGGGTGGAAATACTGTATAATTGGCATGCTTGTCCTGGGCCTCTCTTCCCAACACCCCGCTGTCTGATGTTGGTTGCTTAAAAGTGGGGAGTCTTCTCCGTAGGGGAGTTTGTGAGCTTAACCGATCTGGGGTTTTCCTCTTCCTCCCTGGGGAGCTGCTCCTAGGCATTGGCCAGCATAATGTGGACTTGGCTCAGGGCTGTTTCATCTCGGGCTACCGCTGCTGGAATTGGCAAGGCTTGCCCAACCCAGCTGCCGCTGCCCACCGAGGGCCAGGTTTCCAGCCTGTTCGACGTGACCCCCACGCCTGCCCTTCCTAGGCCCTTCCATACTTCGACCGGCTGGACTACGTGTCCATGATGTGTAACGAACAGGCCTACTCATTGGCTGTGGAGAAGCTGCTCAACATCCAGCCTCCCCCACGGGCTCAGTGGATCCGAGGTATGCCCTGCCCGCTCTGCCTGGACCCTCTGTGCGCACAGCACTGCACGGGGCCCACCCCAAGACTGGCATTCAGTCAGCCCCCGCCCCGCCTCTGCCCAGAACTTCCATCAGCCCCCATTGCCCCCCTGCTCTCCCCTCTCCCCAGTGCTGTTTGGAGAAATCACACGGCTTCTGAATCACATCATGGCAGTGACCACACACGCCCTGGACATTGGGGCCATGACCCCTTTCTTCTGGATGTTTGAAGAAAGGGAGAAGGTAGGAGAGGGGCTGGGGGCAGGGTGGGGTTCCATAGGGAGAGGGAAGGAAGTACAAGTACTAATTAAGAGGCAAGTTCGGGGGCGGGGGGTGTGTGTGTCATCAATGGAGAGAAGGTGGAGGGTGTAATCCTGGGTTTATTCTTAGGAAGTCTTTCTCAGGAGGGTTGGTTGGGCATGAGAAGGTAGGGGGCGGGCGGCCATGTGCTGTTGGACTCAGAGGCCTAGGACTCTGTCACTAATTCCCAGTGTGTCCTATCAAGATGTTTGAGTTCTACGAGCGAGTGTCGGGCGCCCGAATGCACGCCGCCTACGTCAGACCGGGAGGCGTGCACCAGGTGAGCAGGCTCGCCGGCCCCTGGCTTGTATTCCCTGTGGCCACAGGAGGGCAGCACGGGCCTGTGGAATCACCAGGGCCGGTTTCCCCCGTGGCCCCGGGAGAGGAGTGGCTGGCTTTCTCTCTCTCCGGAGTGAAATCTCTGCCCAGCTCACCGCCATCCTCCGTTTGGCCTCTAGGACCTGCCCCTCGGGCTCATGGATGACATCTATGAGTTTTCTAAGAACTTCTCTCTCCGGATTGATGAGGTGGAGGAGGTAAGAGAGGAGTCAATGGGGGGACATGTTCTCTTTGTACGTTCCCACTTGCAAAAAAAGCAGGAAGAGTCCTGGTGATGTTGCGGAGCAGGCTAAGCGATTATCTGCCACCCGGAAAGTTGGTGGTTCAAACCCACCGGCTGCTCCAAGAGAGAAAAAGGAGAATTGTTGCTCCCAGAAAGATTTATAGCCTCACTTCTATTCTGTCTTCAAGGGTCGCTGTACGGAAGTCTCCTGGCCTGGAGAGTAGTCACACCCCTATGTTCTTTTTTTTTTTTTTTTTTTTGGGGGGGGTGGGCATCACTGCTCTCCAGTGGTGGGAGTAGGAGGTCCAGCCCCACTGCTGGATTTGAACCTCCGTCCCAGTGGGCCGCAGTCCCGCGCACAACCACTACACCACCGGGGCTCAGCCCACCCCTATGATCTTCACCAACAGATGCTGACCAACAACAGGATCTGGCGGAATCGGACAGTGGACATTGGGGTTGTCACAGCAGAGGATGCCCTTAACTATGGTTTCAGGTGTGAGGAAGGAGACTGCTTCCCAGGCCCTAGGGCCAGGGACACCTGGTGCTGACCCTCCTCTGCAGGGTGGGGGCAGGAGGGGGCTGCCAGCCTAATCGCTTTGGCGGTGGGGGGCGGGGGGCAGGTGTGGCAGACATGCTTATAGCTGGGCCCTCGGCTGTGAGAGCAGATAGCGGGGAGTGAGAGGGGAGTGTGTGTCTCCTTCCCCATGAGTGGAGGGAGGCCCTCACGGCCATTGTCTGCCCTCCAGTGGGGTGATGCTCCGGGGTTCCGGGATCCAGTGGGACCTTCGGAAGACACAGCCCTACGACGTGTACGACCAGGTGGAGTTTGATGTCCCCATTGGCTCCAACGGCGACTGCTACGATCGGTAAGGCTCAGTGTGCAGCCGGCCGGTCTCTTTATTCTCATCTCTGCCGCCTGGGATCTCCCGGCGTGCCGTGTGTACCCCACCAACCCCCTTGTCAGGGCACAGTCATCTACCAGCGGCCGTTCGAAGTTCATGGGAAAATGGGATTTAAAAAAGAACGGCGGTTTTCCTCAGACTTTTTGAAACCCATTCGGATGTCACCACTTTATTTTACCCTCATATCTCGATGTTTCTGTTTGGTTATCTGTTTGCCTAAGAGGGTATTTCTAAAAGGCAACGCCACAGAACACTGTCTGAGAAAACGAGAAGATTTGGGGGTGGGGGGGTGCCTCGACATTAGAAGCCGAAGATGATAGGGTGGCGTGGGGGGCCCCGCCAAGCAGAGGTGCTAGCTTGTGCTAGGTACCGAATGGCTTTTTGCCCCGGGGTCAGGCAGGGGCCCCATGTCGGCCCCTCCCCGCCCTCCCCTTGTCCGAGCCGGTCTCGCGCACTCCAGGTACCTGTGTCGGGTGGAGGAGATGCGCCAGTCCCTGCGGATCATCCTGCAGTGCCTCAACAAGATGCCTCCCGGGGAGATCAAGGTTGACGACGCCAAAGTGTCTCCTCCCAAGCGGGCAGAGATGAAGGTGGGCTGGGCTGCTTGGCGGCGAGGGAACGTGGGGTCTCGGCAGAGAGCCAGCAGCCAGGGACGCCTGCCCCCAGATGAGCTCCCGCCGATCGGTTTTTCTTTTTCAAAAGAATGACTTGCATGAGGGGGAGGTTTTCCGCCCTCCGGAGGCGCTGCCCTCACCTGCTGTGGCTTGTCTGGGCTCTGGATCAGTGGGTCTGTAGCCGCCCCACGGGCAGAGGCAAGACCAGGCTTAGCTTACCAGTGTTCTTGCGCTCTCCCCCGCAGACGTCCATGGAGTCGCTGATCCACCACTTCAAGCTGTACACCGAGGGCTACCAAGTTCCTCCAGGGGCCACGTACACTGCCATCGAGGCTCCGAAGGTGCGGAGCAGAGGGGCGAGGAAGGCGGGATATGGAGGAGTGGGTGACGGGCCGGGTCTCCAAAGAAACCCTCGTCTGCCGGTGAGACGGCACGGCGGTGATGAGAGAGGTTCTGTGAGGGCGACTTGTTCTTCCTGTTAATGGCGGCAGCCGCTTTCCTCCCTCTGGCAGGGCGAGTTTGGCGTGTACCTGGTGTCTGATGGCAGCAGCCGCCCATACCGATGCAAGATCAAGGCACCTGGTTTTGCCCACTTGGTAAGGAGGGGTCCCAAGGGTTCTGATGCCGGAAAATGAATCTAGTCATTTATTGACCTGGGTTGAACTTTTTTTTTTTTGAGGGGGAGGGGCATCACTGCCCTCTGGTGGGAATGGGAGGCCCAGCCTTGCCCCTAGAGAGCTGCTGCTGGATTTGAACCGCCAAGCCAGTGGGCCACAGTCCCACACTCAACTATTACGCCACCGGGGCTCTGCCCAGGTTGAACTTTTATGAACCCACCGTTTTCCTCAGACTCTACAAATCTTGTCTAACATGAGTGTTATCTCCAACCCCCCCACCTCACCCCCCGCAGGCTGGTTTGGACAAGATGTCCAAGGGACACATGCTGGCAGATGTCGTCGCCATCATAGGTACTGGGCCCATCATGTAGTCGAGACGTCTTAGACCAAGGGACTGCGGTGGGGAACCCCCTTCCCTTGGCCCCAGAAGCTGGGGCCTTCCTGTTTGGCATAGACTAAGGGTTTGGGTTCTGAATTCTTGGTAACCCCGTTTTTCTGTCCACCCCCTGACCTCCTAGGTACCCAAGACATTGTGTTTGGAGAAGTGGATCGGTGAACAGGGGTGACCTCCGTCCTCAGTGGCCCGTGTGACCCCTGGAAATGGCGTGTGTGTGTATGCATGGATGTGTCCGTACACACATGTACATTTCACTGTCAGGCTTCCTGGGTGTGTGCTAGAAAAGGAAAGAGTATAATAAATTAGCCGCTCTGCGGCCCCCATGCCCACACTTCCCGTATGTCTTTCTCAGGATCTGTCTTTCTTTCTGACCGACAACATAAGCATGCTACCGTTCCATTTCTCTTCTCCACTCTGTTCTTACCCACTTTTCCTGCGTATCCCCACCCCCTTTCTGAATGGTATGCTCTCCACTTCTCCCTTCCCCATTTCCTCTTACTTCCTCTTTTCTCCTCAATCTGCTCCTCACCACCCCGGCCCCCCTTCAAGGGCCCCTGTACCCAGGGCTTCCAGGAGTCTACACAGATTGGCAAGGCCCTCAAATCAGGGTGGGATACATGGCCCGGGGGAGAGAAGGGCTAGTGGAGGTCTCCAGCAGCTTCTCTGGCCCTTCAGCTGCGGACAGGGGTGGCGGGAGAGCTGGTGTGTGTAGACTGATACCCCCCTCGAGGAGAAGAGGCCCCTCTTTCTGTGGTGTCAGGCTTCTGGCCAGTGAAGGCCTGAGGCCTCAATGACCAGCTCTCCCAGCTCCCCTAGATGGCCTTTCCGGGCGCCGCCCGGCCTCGGCGCAGGAAGGGGAAGGGGCCAAAGCGTGGGGGAAGGCGGGGCAGGAAGGGGGAGCTCTGTGGTCAAGGCCCTGCGCCGAGTCTCGAGCTGCGCAGTGCTGTCAGAGAGCCCAGTCCCCAGCTCGCCCCGCAGCCCAAGATGATTCCAGCCGTGATCTTGCTCTTACTCCTTCTATTTGAACGAGCAGGTGAGGAGGTTTGACGAGGGGCAGTGAGTTGAGCCCCGGGGCCGTGGCCCTGGCCGAGGCAGGCCCGGAGGAAAACTGGCAGTGGGCAGACAGCCGCTTGGCGGACGTGGAAGCCGAGAACCACAGGCTGGTATTCTCCCTGCGCAGTAGAGACTCGGTGCCCCTGCCTTGTCAGCGAGGTCCGGCCTCTTCCTACCCTGTGTTTCCTCTCGTCAGGATGGGTCGGCTGGGGAGGCTGCAGAGTGTCAGGGTTGGGAAATGGATGGAGGACTCGGCCGAGCTCGATTTCCCACAGTCCACCTGTCTGTGTGGGGCCCCTTGGAGCTCGTTCTTTGGCAGTGGGGTGGGGTGGTTAGCTGGTTAAACAATACAGAGCCCACTCGACAGCAGGGCTGGTCAGGATTCATGGGAGGTCACCACCGACGTGCCTTGTGTCCACACACAAAATGTCCTCCAGCGGCCTTGACATCGGCTGCGAAATAAGGCAGAAATGGGAAAGCCTCTTGACTTTAAAGGCTCCCGTCCGATTTGAAGAACTTTCGCCAGGGCCAGTTGTCTGTCTAGGCTGGGAGAGAGAGGGCTGAAGAGGGCTTGGTGGCAGCTGGGTCCTGCAGGGGAGGAAGGAGGCTTGAAAACTCGGGAATGTTGAAAGATACCAGACAGGAGGGACCGACCCGGGCAGTCGAGCTCTGAAGGCAGAGAGCAAGGTGGCAGCGAGGCGGGAGACAGAAAAGCCAGACCCGTGTCCCAGCTCATCCCTAACTGCGATCGCAGATGAGTTACTTTAGGTTTCATCGTCCAGAGGGTGGTGGTGACGCTATTTCCCTCGGGGTGGTTTTGAGATTTATGCAATACCGTGGGGGAAGCTGTGTCGAGGATGAGCCAGTGTCCTGGGTGAAACGGGAACACACTGGTGAGCCCTTCTGTTAGGGGCCTGGCGCGTTCCCAAGGCCAGAGCCTACTGGACCGCTTCTTGACACAAGGCATCCCTTCTCTGTGGCCCAGAGCGTGTGCATACACGCATGGCGGGCGGTGGGACCCATAGTGCTTGTGGACATCTCCTTGTGCTGGCCTAAGACACGGGCCTGCCTTGAGTACGCAGCCTCTGAGCTCAGAGCCTTTGTCCGCCCCAAGTGTAAGTGTCTCGTGGGAAGACAAAGCAGAGAGACTGGGCCACCAGCTGACCTTCGAATAGAAGGATTGCCTTCTCTCTCCCCCCACCCCCAACAGCACATCCTTCCTGTCCGGCCCCAGCCGCAGGTCCGTCACAGGACTGAGCTGAGCCGCTCCTGTGGTTTCTCTGCCGACATTTGCCACAGCCTCCCTCCTACTCCACCCCTTTTCTCTCTGAGGTTTTGGGTCTCGGCTCGACGAGCACAGATGGGTCCCTTGAGAGGGCTGCTCAATGGGGCCTGAGGAACCCACAGGCCTGAAAGGTGAGGGTTGAGGCGGAAGGGAAAGCCCTCGACTCTCGGGGTATCTAAGTTCCACCACCGCCACAGTTCTGACAGGGCCTGACGTGGAGAGCAGAGAGGAGGGTGGCTGAAGGGGACAGTGGTTTCTGCCCTCGGAGCCCCTTCCCTCCTCCCTCCTGCGCCCCAACGCCGGCACCCTTTATCCCTTCAGCGGCCCTGCAAGAGCCTCAGATCTGCTACATCCTGGACGCCATCCTCTTTCTGTACGGCATGGTCCTCACCTTGCTCTACTGTCGGCTCAAGGTCAGCCGGGGGGAGGGCTGCAAGGAGAAAGGGGGGTGGGGGTTTGTAAGGGGGTAGGAGGGACTGCTGACTTTTCCTTTACTGATCACCTTTCCCCCCCACTCCAGATCCAGATGCGAAAGGCAGTAGTCAGTCACGAGGTAGGACTTCCCTCACTGCGGGGCACACTCTCCGCCCCCGTAGCACTCTAGCCTTGGGTCTGAGGTCTCTGGACCCCTGGGAGGGGATATGTCACCTACTGATCTGTTTCTGGGGCTGAGCCCCGGTGGCGCAGTGGTTGTGGGTGGGACTGCGGCCCACTGGGACGGAGGTTCAATTCCAGCAGTGGGGCTGGGCCTCCTACTCCCACCGCCGGAGAACAGTGATGCCCCCCCAAAAACAAATAAAAAAAACTGATCTGTTTCTGTTTTACTAGCTACCCCCACTTCATCCTACACCAACCTGCCTCCCTGTCAAACTGTACAGGAAAATCAAGAGTATATGGGAGAACGGCGCGCATTGTGCAGCCCTGTGTGCCTGAACTCAGTCATACAGGCAGATGTGTACTGATCTGTGCCCCCGGGCATCTGGGTGTGGCCCTCTAGCTCCTGAGGGCCAGAGACCTCTCTGAGAAGGGAAGAAAGTTCTGGAGGGCCGTAAAGGAAATGTGAGTCCCTAATGCCTTGTCCCCTTTGCCTCCACAGAAGTCAGATGGCATTTACACGGTGAGTGAACCTGCCAGGCGTTACCAGGACCCCGTTCCAGGAAGTCAGCAGAAAAGGGTGGAATTTTGAGTGACTTTCAGAAGGGATGGTGGCATCGTGCTTATGCACTGGGCCAGCAGTTTGACAGCACCACCAGCTACCCAAGAGAAAGATGAAGCTTTGTACGCCTTTAAAGAGTTATGGTCAGGAAAAAAGAAAGCAAAGAGTTGTAGTCTCAGAGTGGGGCAGTTCTACCCTGTCCGATAGGATCACTGTGGGTCAAAATCAACTCCATGGCAGGGAGTTTGATTTGTTTGGGGTCTGCTTGGAAGAGATGGAGTGTGTGGAGATGGGTAAGGGCCCTAAAAGGGACTCACCTCTGACTATCCTCTGATACAATTTCCAGGGCCTGAGCACTCGGAACCAGGAGACTTACGAAACCCTGAAGCACGAGAAACCACCAAAGTAGCTGTGGAATGGATGCCTTCCGTCCCATTCTTCTTCTCTTGCGAGTCCCCCACCCCACCCTCGCAGGGGACATTCACATCTGCTGCCCCCCCCACACACACTGAATTCCACCGGACCCCACTCCTCTACTGACTCTCACTGCTCATCAATGCTCACCAGTGGGCCCTGCTTCCCGTCAAAGGCGTAGCTCCAGTGCTGCTCATTAACGTTCAAGGCTTGCCCCTTGTCCCACTCTTCCCCAGCCCCGACTTCTGCTAAGCAATGCCACGAGACTTCCTCCAATAAAGCCACTGCACCCTGAGCTCGAGTGGCTTACTGTATCTTCAGGCAGCCTCCGGCAAGCACTAGACTGAACGCAAAATACAGTTTGGTTAGCTGTTGGTTGGTGTTTACACTGTGTATGCACCTTCCAGAATGGTATGCTGGTAAAATGTATGCCCCAGAGAGAGGTGTCGTTTCAGCCTGGAGATACAGATTTGAGCTAGGGAGACTGACCCTGATTTCCCAGACTCCAGGTGGATGGACCCAGGGCTACTTTGTCTGACAGAGGAGTGCACGGTGGCTGTGGCTGGGGAAGGAAAGACTTGTGACCCCTCGGCGGCCTGGGATGGCACTGAGAAGGGGAATGATGTATTGAAAGAATCTAGGTACTTCTGGAGCTATTAAAATTCACTTGTGGGACTGAGTCCCGATGGCCTAAGACACGGGCCCGCCTTGAGTGCAGGACTGAGGCCCACTGGCTTGGTGGTTCAAATCCAACAGCAGCTCTCCAGGAGCAAGTCTGGGCCTCCCATTCCCATCAAAGGGTGGTGATGCGCCCCCCACCACCACCAAAATAAAATCCACTTGTGATCCTGCGTGTTTCTTTTTTTGTTTTTTTTGAACATCACTGCCCTCAGGTGGTGGGAGTAGGAGGCCCAGCCTTTGCTCCTGTGGAGCCACTGCTGGAATTGAACCTCCATCCCAGTGGGCCGCAGTCCCACGCACAACCACTACGCCACCGGGGCTCAGCCCGATCCTGCGTGTTTCATCTAGAGCTCTGCTCCGCAGAATCTTTAATGGCTGGTTTTCCAGAAGTAGATCTTTCCCTCTAAGGAGCCCCTGGGTGGTCTTGGACCTCCAACCTTCTGGTTAGCAGCTGATGGTGCTCATCACTTGTACCACCCAGGTTGGTTTGATGGTGGCGTTGTTTGAAGACCCTAAGAAATGATTTCTGCGCCCAACTTGGCCTTCTGTATCTGGGAGTTAACCCAAAGCTGGGTTGTGGAGTCTGGGCCTGGCTGTATTCCTCAAGTCATCGCCAATCCCAGTCAGAGAGCTTCAGGGAGCAATGTGAGGACAGCTGACCACAGACACATGGATGGGACCTCATACACACACATACACACACACACACACACACACACACACACACACACACACACACACCCCTACACCTATTGCCACAGAGTCGATTTCACTGGCATTATTGAGTTGATTCTAACATCACTGAAAACCAGACGTGAGCTGAGAGGATGGGAGTGAAATTGGGCCGTGAGCCTAATGAAAGGTCTTATGGACAGTGATATTTTTTTGTTTGTTTGGCTTTTTTTGGGGGGGGGGGGGCGGCATCACTGCCGTCTGGTGGTCATGGGAGGTACCCTGTGCTGCTCCTGAGAGCCGCTGGATTTGAACCTCTAAGCCTGTGGGCCGCAGTCCCGCACTCAAACACTTAGGCCTCCAGGGCTCAGCTCCACAGTGATATTTTTTGAAGCAGCCTCTGGGGCAAGAGGGGCCTTCAAGGGCCAGATGAGGATGGGATAGGCTGAGCAAAGGTAAACAAGTCCAGTCCAGGTGAAAGGTCAGCAATTCTGAGGGCATAAACAGGGGTCAAGGAAGCCCTCTGGTCAGTGCCTGTCCTGTGTCTAGCTCTGTGAGAGACAAGAGGCCCTAGAAATCTCTGGACCCCATCAGTTGCTACCAGTCCTGTCTCAGAGCCAACAGCTCTGCCACAATGGGTCCAGAGTCTCCCCATGCTGGGCTCTCTTCTGCATAGTGACATACTTTCCCAAGTGTTTTCTAGCTCAGTGGACTATTTGCTCATTCCACGAACGATGAGTAAATTCAAACTCTGGAATTCATTAACCTGCCCAAGGTCACTGAGCAAGTAACCGAGCTGGAATTCAGAGTGACCTCTCTTTGGACCCACACGTTTTGCCACATCAGGTAAACCCTCCAAAAGATATTAAGGAAGCAAGGGAGAGGGACGTAGTTATGAGTGGTGAGAGTCTTGAAGACCGGCTTGAGGTTGGTTAGTACAGGGAAGAGATTGGAGTCATCTCCAGTGTCTTAGGGGCAAGGTGACTTCAGGGGAGAAATGAGCCAAAGTAGGGAAGCAGCAGGTTCAAAGGGAAAGTGGGAACATTGTAATTAGATATTAGAGTTAGCAGCCTGACACAAAACCCACTAGGCCACCGAGACTCACATTTTAATCAGAAAATGCTTCATTTCTCCCTGGCTTTGCATTTTGAGATTCTGACCCACCCTGCCCGCATCAGTCCATTCCATTTGGATTTCACCATTCTCCTGGCTTCCTAGTCTTCCACAGCATCACATGGGCCAACTACTGCGAGCTCCATGAAAACCACCTTGAGGGAAAGGTGGGGAGGGAGTGGAAAAATGAGCTGATAGGAAGGGCTTGAGTAGAAAGAAAATTTTATGAAAATAATTACAGCAATATAGGTACAAATGTACTTGACACGATGGATGGATGGGTGATTTAAGAGAAGTAAAAGCCCCCAATAAAATTACTTTTTTAAATAAAATAGTAACAGCAATAAAAAGATAACTACCTTGAGACTAGTAGGGGAGGAGTTTGGGGTGGCTTTCACCAGACAGGGGTCTATCTGAGAGGTTTTGAATGGAGGAATGAGAAGACCTTTTTCTGTTTGTTTATTTCCTCTCATGCCAGGTCCCTCCTGGAGTCCACTTTATTTATTTTTTTTACATAACTATATATTTATAGAGATTTACATGTACACATATTTAATAATATAGAATAAATATAGGTTTATATAAATATGTTTTCTACAGTTTTTTTGGCACACATAATTTACATATCATACAACTCAATAGTTTAATCATTCAGTCATATCAAGGAGAATTGTACAATCATCACCACGTCAATTTTAGAGCACTAGCCCCACCCCTACCTTCCACCAAGACCTTTGGCAATATCTTTCACTGTGTGTATGTGTCTATGTGTGTATGTGCGCGCACATGGGTATACTGTATCCCCCTGACTCATAAGGGAAAAGGGGATCTTGGATGACACCTGTGGGTTTATTTCTTGTTAATGGTCTCTTCTACATAAAACGGTGAAGAGGAATTGCAAGGGTCCTCAAACTTTTTAAACAGGGGCCAGTTCACTGTCCCTCAGACTATTGGAGGATCCAACTATAGTTTTTAAAAAAACTACAAACAAATTCACTGCAGTCCCGGGATGAGTTGTCTGCTAAGCAGGACAGCAGCGGTGGCAAAAACACCTGTGGGATAAATGTCCTCAGGGGGGCCATCAGGACCCCTGTCAGGGGTTCACTCATTTTCTGTGACTCGCAAGAGTCCAGGGGTGAGGCTCTTCCAGGGTTCTGTGTTCAAGGAGCTCTTTACTTCTCCCCAATTGCTTCCCTTCCTAGTTGGAAGGGGGAGACTTCTGGGGTTTGGAAAAGAATTAAGAGTCACAGGTACCCTGCTCTGCCATTTGGGCCTGGTATCTCACTCCTCAATGCTCTCTCTCTCCTGCTCTAAGACCCTTCTTTAAAAACCCAATTGTGGGGAACTAATTTCAGGGATCTACATATAACCTCCTCTCTGGGGCATGGCCAACAGGGAAGTGAGTGAAGGGACACATTAGACAGTGTGCGATATGAAATAGCAATTTGCAAATTATTAAAGGTTCGTTGGGGGGGAGGGAGGAAGGGAAATATGGGGAGGTGGAACTGGGGGCCTAAGTAGAGGGAGGATGTTTTGAGAGTGATGATGGAAACCAGTGTGCAAATGACGTCTGCATACAATTGATGTATGTATGGATCGTGAGGGGAGGTGAGTGCCCAATAAAATGATTCATTTTGAAAAAAGGAGGGGGCTGAGCCCCGGTGGCGTAGTGGTTATGCGCGGGACTCCACTGGGATGGAGGTTCAATTCCAGCAGCAGCTCCACAGGAGCAAAGGCTGGGCCTCCTACTCCCACCACCAGAGGGCAGTGATGCCCCAAAAAAAAAAAACAAAAAAAGGGGGGGGAGGGGGAGCTTTTTTTTTTAAGAGGAGATTATACCAAGGGCTCCAGTGGAAAATGTTTGGAAATGTATGTGGCAGCATGTGTGCAAATGTGCTTGATACAGATGATGTACTGAGTGTTATTATAGTTGTAAGAGCCCCCCATAAAATTATTTTAAAAAACCAGATAAATGAAATTCAAATAAAAAAGAAAAAGAAAAAGAAAATAATTGTTCTGTGTCCCTCCTCCCTACTCCTCCCCAACTTCTCCCATCTCCTCTCCCCCCAACCCCCAAGACACAGCAGGCTCACGGTTTCACTCTCAGTATTTGGTTTATTTAGAAAATGGGAGTCTATTGAGAGGGGCTCCAGCCTGAGCAGCGAGCAATTTAGGGGCCAAATGAGGACGCCGGACAGGTGTGGACGCTTCACTTGGCGGCAGGCTGTGCTTGGTCAGGGGTGTCCACAAAGTGGTTTAAGAATTGATGCAGACCTGACCCGGCCTTGTCGAGTAGATGTGCCAGCATCTCCCGAGTCGCCTCAAAGTAATTCCTGGATAGGAGAGGGTCAAAGGTCAGTTTGGATCCCTGACGGCCTAGGGGCTACATTGGGCTGCTAACCACCACGTCGGTGGTTGGAAACCTCCAGCTGCTCTGAGGGAGACAGAGGAAGCGTTTCTCATCCCGTAAAGAGTTACGATCTTGGAAACCCACAGGGACAGGTGTTCTCCGTCTTATGGATGCAAAAGCATCAGAATTGGCTCATTGGGAGGGAGGGAGAGAAAGAGAACAAGTAGGCAGTGTGAGGGACCGTGGACATGGGGAGGGGATTTTCAGTGGGAACTGAGAGAATATAGAACCAGATCCCCAAAATCTAGTGCCCGATCTATCCTGGTATGTCACAGCCCCCAGGAAGCGGAAAAAAAAAACAAACTCAACTTGCAAAGTCTGAGGAATCTACAGTAGAGAAAGAAATTCAAGGAACCTTTCCTGATATTCCTGTCTAGGGAGGCCAGAAGAATTGGACGGAGGGGTGTGTATATGTGTGTCATAGAGAGGTTTTCCTTTTTTTTTTTAATTCCTTCAGCCGCACTGCTATGCTCAGTGCTCCCCGAGACCTCCCCTCTCCCCTTCCCTGTTACTCACTGGTTCTGGGCCTTTTTCACCAAATCCTTGCCATATTCAATCATAGTCTTCAAGTATTGGGAGGACGTGCTCTGCACAGGGGGTTCCTCCGCCTGTCTCCGAACCAAGGCACCTGTGCGCGCGCACACACACACACACACACACGGAGGGACTGTTCTCTTTGAGTTCCACAAGTAACCCATTCTGGGTTTTCAAGGGGGAATGATTCCCCCTGGGAGCCCGAGGCTGTCAGACCCAGGAATGCGAGCAGGTGAGCACTTAGGACCAGCAGCACTGTCCTCTTGGACCCCCGGATCTTACCCACCTTCCAGGCTGCAGATGGTGAGGAGCAGTACGGATATTGCAAGCAGCTTCATGGCGGTAGGGACAGGGAAGGTGGCCTGGGGACAGGAGGGGAACCCAGTGGACTTCAGCACCCACCTCACCAACCTGCTCGCCCATCGCCTTCCACAAAGCCCAGCCCTCCCGCTCCCTTCACCTACCTAGTGGGTGCCTCTGTCCTCGGTGTCTGTGACTAGCCTGATGGGAAGGCAGTGTGTTATATATTCCTGCCTGGTCCCCTCCTCCTGTCAGGTGACAAGGAGTGTGGTGGGGGCTGGTGGGTTGCGAAAGTTGCAGTAAACAAGTTGGAGAAGTGGGGGAGGAGAGGACAAACACATGGGGGCATGGGGACATGATGAAGCCAGGGGCTGGGACTGCAGGGCTTAGTGAAGGTCAAGAGGGTGAACTTTGGGGACTCATTGGGGGTGGGGGGGAGGGCCGCAGCGGGCAATGAATCTGGCCAGTTCTTGGCTTTAAATGCTGTGGGAAGTCAGTCTGTAGCTCGTTCTCTGGAAAGCCCTGACGTAGCAAACCCGTAGTCCATGGTTGGATCAGTCCATCCAGGCAGATTTTTTTTAGGAGGGGGGCATCACTGCTCTCTGGTGGTGGGAGTAGAAGGCCCAGGCAGATTTTTTTTGGCATCACTGCTCTCTGGAGGTGGGAGTAGGAGGCCCAGCCCCACTGCTGCAATTGAACCTCCGTCCCAGTGGGCCGCAGTCCCGCGCACAACCACTACGCCACCGGGGCTCAGCCCCCAGGCAGATTTTTTAAAATTAATTCTTTTTTTCCAGGCAGATTTTACACACACATTCACATACCCACGCCCACCCCTAACCTGTATTCATTGCATTTTGGCAGAGTGAGCTTGGGGAAAGAAGAGAGGGGAGAAGGGTATTGAAATCCAGGGCAAGATGGAGGCGAATGGGACTAAGGGGAATGGGGGTTGGGGCAGAGGGCAGGTGACTCTGTCCCTTTTCTGAGTTAATGTGTAACAGTGGGGGCAGGAACCCCAAAACATGAAAGTCCAGAATAACTTTACTGGGTACCAATCGATCAATAAAATAAATTGAGAGGGCTGAGCCCCGGTGGCGTAGTGCTTGTGCACGGGACTGTGGCCCACTGGGATGGAGGTTCAATTCCAGCAGCGGCTCCACAGGAGCAAAGGCTGGACCTCCTACTCCCACCATCAGAGGGCCTAAAAATATATAAATAAATAAAGATAAAAATAAAGGTTGAAGGTCAATTGATCACCTTATCAGTTCTGGGTCAGTCAATATTGAATCAGCAGGGCCACTGGCTTGTCTCTGGCTGTGTCCCTGGTCCTTGTTCTGGCTCTGATTATGAGCAAGGGCACAGGTTCATCCCTTAAGCCCAAAGCATTCAGCCAAAACGGTTAAACAGATATCAAAAACATTTGTATTTTCCACCAGTGTTCCCAAGGGATACTCCCTGGGAGAAGGTGTGTGAGTGTGTGTGTTCAAAACTCATGAAATCCTTCTCCA
>PVJH01035001.1:0-20101 GCA_004026705.1 Nesogale talazaci
AAAAAAAAAGGTTTATATACAAGAGCAACTGAATATTGAGAAAACATCCAAACCCAGTCCAGATTAAATCCATAATTCTGATATTAAGCCATATGCCTGATACCAATCTATAAATTCCTCTTCAGACTCACACAACACAAGCAATGATGCAGGATTCAGAAAGATCATAAGCCAGTGGGTGGAAAGTTTTGTGGAACCAGTGACAGTGGAAGCACCTGAGCACTGGCAGGGGTCTCCACATGGCTCCTTCAGCAACCAGAGCTTTGGGTGCATCAGTGTGATTGCATCAGTAATGTTTTTCAGTGTGCGCATTTCCCACCTCCAGTGAGCTATTTATCTGCTTAGTGCCTCCAGGCTGAGACCTAATTGACAGAGCTCTTCACTCTTAAGCCTCAAACTGACAACAGATTATGTAATTACCACATACTTATTTATGAATAGCAAAGATACAGTATGAATTAGACCTCAATATAAACAAAATCCTCCCAACTAGACTAACAAGCAGCATCATGATAAATAGAGGAAAAAACTGAAATTGTCAATCATTTCATTTTACTTGAGTTCACAATCAGTGAACTCACAAAAGCAGCAGTGAAGAAATCAAATGGTGTATGTTGGGCAAATCTGCTACAAAAGACCTCTTTAAAGTAGCAAAAGGAAAAGGGTCACCTGGAAGACTAACCTGTTCCTGACTCAAGCCATGGTATTTTTATTTGCATTTGCATGCAGATTATAAAGAAGACTAAATGAGAATTAATTCCTTTGAATTGTGGTGTTGGAAAAGAATACTGACCATGTCACAAAATTGGAAACCCTAAGGACAAGTCTACTGTGCCCTGTAGGCTTGCTAGTAGTCAGAAGGACTTGACTGCAATGTGCTTGGGGACTTCCAAAGAAGCCCAGAGCATTTGTTTGGAAGAAGTACAACCAGAGCGCTCCACGGAAGCAAGGGTGATGAGACTGGGTTGAATTTACTTTGAACGTGTTATGAAGAAGATCTAGTCCCTACTTAAAGACATCGTGAGAAGGAAAACAGAGAGTGAGTGAAAAAGAAGGCCCTCAACAAGGACTGACACAGTGGCTACAGAGATTGACTCAAAAGCAATTGTGAGGCCGGTGTAAACTCCCACGGTGTTTCCTTCTGGTTGACATCGGTCACTATGAGTTGTCCTACAGGAGTTACTATGAGTTGGAATGGACTTGACAGTACGTGAAATAATATCACAACATGCCAGATTTGCTCTTTCTCCTAGCAGAGAATTGATTTGCCCTCAAATAAACTTGCCCTAAACTCGAGTCTGCCCAAATCAGGCTATTCTGAAATAACAAAGAGATGTTTTATATATTCTTCAATCCCTCAACCCCCTCTTCTCTGTCCTGAACATCATCATCATACTATAAACCCATGCTTTCCCACCACTGCTTAAACTTCTGCATAATCTCTTAATCACTCTCCAGGGTTCCAGGCTCTATCATTTAGCCCTCCCCCTCCCTGATATGAACTTTTCTACTTTATAATATGGGACTTCTACTCTCATAGACAGTTATTCTTGGACACTCACCAGAGCAGCTACACCCTTCCCTATAGGATCACAATGCGTCGGCACCAACTCAATGCAGGGAGACTATGGAGCCCTGGTGACATAGTGGTTGTGCAAGTTGGGCTTCTAACTGCAAGGTCAGCATTTCAAAACTGTTCAACCTCCAGCCATTCAACCACTAGTTAATTTTTCTTGCTGTGATAATGTGCATGTTACTGTGACGCTGTGAACTATGCCAAATATCAGCAAGGCCTGGGATTAGAAAATTAAAAAGGAAGAACACACTTGTCATTTCTCAAACTGAAAGAACTGAAAAAAAAAAAGAAAAAGAAAATCAGTTCTATTCTGTCTTATTGGGTCACTATGTGTGAAAATTGACTCAACAGCATGAGTGAGTGGAGTGACAGGCAAAGCACTGAATACTTCCCTCAAAAGAAGAGAAAGAATATACTCAGTCACTGTACCAAAAATAAACAGTCAACATTCAGCCATTCGAAGAGGTAGTATATGACCAAGAACTGATGGTTTTAATATCTTCCTTTTGTCTTATCTTTTAACCCATTTTTAAATTGTTTCAGTTTTTATTACATTCTGCTGTGTTTGGGATTGGGGTTCTATGTTTTATTCTGTTGTAGTTGCTGGGTTTTCTTCTTGTTTCATCTCTCTCTTTTTTCCCACTTGAATAATTTTCTTTATATGAAGTCTATAGGTAAGTCTATAGAAACAGCAACTAGAGTAATAGTTTCTTAGGGTTATGACAGGGAAGGTAGAGGAGAAACAGGCAGCTAATAATAACAGGGGGAAGAAAGAAGAAAATGTTCTAAAATTGAGGTGAGGGATGCCCAACTCTTTAATACACTTTTACATTGAATTGTATGATATGTAAATTATATGTCCATAAAACTGTTTTGTTTTTTAAAAGGGAGAAGAGATGATGATACTGAAGGAAGAAGTCCATCTGCACTAAAGTCATTGGTCAAAAAAGGGGCTCCAAGAAATGACAGAATACCAATAGGAATATTTCAAGCTGATGAAGCACTGGCAACACTCAGAAGTGCTAAGACATCTGGAAGAATACAGCATCAGGACTAGAAGAAGACTCATTAACAAGCTGTAATATACATGTGATACTAGCTTGCACACAAAGAGGATTTGAAACACTTACTAATGATGATCAAATACTGCAACCTTCAGTATGGATTACACTTTAATGGAAAAAATAATAGTAATAACAACAAAAAATCCTCACGACCAAAAGACATCATGAGAAACAGGAAGAAAATTTAAGTTGTCAGGGATTTCATTCTACCTGTATCTATAATCAACAATCATGGAAATGACACACAAGAAATCAGACGCCATACTGTATTAGGCAAACCTGCTGCATAGGATTATTTAATGTATTCAAGGACAAAGCTTAAGGAAGAAGGTATGCCTGGTCCAAGCTATGTGGCATTTTCTATCATCTCCTATGCATGTGAAAGTCAAACAATGAATAAGGAAGACCAAAAATACATCGATGCATTTGAATTGTTGAATTGGCAAAGAATATTGAACATACCATGGACTTCCAGAAGAATGAACAAATCTGTCTTGAAAGAAGTACAGCCAAATATATGAATTATTGTATGTGAAACTGATCATCTGTTCTG
Organism: Nesogale talazaci; assembly: GCA_004026705.1. Taxonomy (NCBI): domain Eukaryota; kingdom Metazoa; phylum Chordata; class Mammalia; order Afrosoricida; family Tenrecidae; genus Nesogale; species Nesogale talazaci. The sequence continues at coordinate 3,194 of PVJH01035001.1, forward strand.
TAAACCTCCGACTAATTCATAAAAACAAATGTACATGTGTATTTGTTTTACAAACACCTTCAAACTCTGTCAGGAGTTATTTCAAATGATTTATATGCCCTAATCTCACCTCCTGGTTTTTTAACTTGTAATACCTCTTCCTGTTGACACCTCATGATCACACAGCTTGGTGTGCTTCTTCCATGTGGGTTTTGTTGCTTAACTGCTAGATGGCTGCTTTTTTTAACTACAAACCTTTAAGACCCAAGACACTATAGCTTTTGATAGCTGGGCACCATCAGCTTTCTTCAAACATTTGCTTATGCACCCATTTTGTCTTCAGTGTTTGTGCCAGGCAGGTGGGCATAATACAGTGCCTTATTATTAGAACAAATCATTCTGGTACAGAGAAAAGATTTAAATTCCATCTTTTTCCTTATTGCACATATATCTATGTATACATATATATTTATACATAAATGCACACACATATAGGGTTTGGGTTGTGGTTTTTCCTCCTATCCCACTATTATACTTGTCCGTTACTCACATCTCAGTAACTCCTCTCATATGCAATCCGATTCATCAAACATACCCAGAAAATCTATACTGTCCTCATGCTCCATTTTAGAATTCTTACTATTCCCCTGTACCTATCACTGTTGGTTCCCATAACCTCCACCACTACCCCTTCTCCCTTCCAATGCCCCCTAAGAACCATGGCTCCAGCTGTCTCTGGACAACTGCCTATCCTGCTTTTCTTGAATAGATCAATACCAAAAATTAACCTAATATAATAATTTTTCAAGTTACCAACATATAGACAGCCACCAGACTAACAGGGTCATGACCATAATATATAGCCACATTTATGTGAAAAAGACGAGTTTCCCATAGATTCACATTGATATTCCCACAGTCCATGAAGAAACATCCCAGACACCCCCCACCCATACCCATTTATGCCTTAGACTTTAGGTATGAACCCCTTACAAGTAACTCCCAACCAGTTCTGGTGGGGATCCAATTGCTACCCTTCCAGTCTGAAGTCCACACCTGGAGTTTCTTGGGGACTTTGTGGCTTTGCTCCCACCACAGGTGTGTTGCACTCCCCGACTAGCCTGCTCCATGTGGGTAGGTCAGACATGTCACTCTCCCCAACTGTATCTTCAGCGCTGTTCTCTGCAGCACTGTTATCTAGGGAGAGGCCTTCACATCTCAGGCTCAGGTCAGTTCTGTATGCACCTCTGGGAATGAGCTGCTCCATTCAGGAACACTGTTTCATGGATTGGCACCAAAATGACATGCACTCCTGCTCTCCCTTTCCAGTGGAGACATAAACAAAACCCTCCCCTTGGGTTGGTTAGTGCCCTGACCCCTCCCTCGCCCCGCCCATTGCCTTCATTTTTCTCCTCACCCCCCTCAGTGAGCCTTAAAGGCATATGAGGGGAGGGCAGGGGGAGACAATGCCTTTCATCACAGGTGCTGTCTACATGAATCTTTGGGTTTGGTCTGGCACTTGGTATAATAACTGGCCCTCAGCTGGGAATTGCTTGTTATGTGTGTTTCCCCGTATGCCCATTCTGCTGTTTGAACTTAGCTCAGTGGACTTATGTCGTGTTTGGCTTACTTCATGCAGCATAATATCCTACAACTCTTTCCACAAGATTTCACCATAATTTTTCAGAGATGCGTAGTATTCCATTGTGTGTATATACCTGAGTTGTTTAATCCAATCATCTATTCATGGAAATTTATGCTGTTCCATGTAATTGTGAATGGGGCAGCGACAAACACTGGGGGGCATATGACTGGTCATGCGTGGTCTATTTCTCACTTCTTCTGGATATGTGCCCAATAGTGAAATTGCTGGACCAGATGGTAACTTAATTTCCAACTGATTTGGGGATCACCAAATTGCTTTCCACAGTGGCTGTATCTACATGACCATCAGCAGTGAATGAGAGTCCCTATGTCACCAGGCCTCCTCCAGCATGTTGCTGGGTGTGTTTTTTTTTAATTGGACTATCTTTGTGTGTGTTAGATGGTATCTCACAGCTGTTTTGATTTGTATTTCCCAGATGGTTAATGAGCAGGAACATTTTCTCATATGTCTATTGACCATGTGGATTTCCTCCTTTGTGAATGCTCTGGTCAAGACTTTTTCCCACCTCTTCCATCAGCTATTAATTTTTGTTTCCTGTTGTAAGCCTGCAAGGTTCTGTAGATTTTAGTAATAAGTCTTTTATTTGATATGCCATTACTAGATAATAAATAGTTTCCCCAGCCTGTGGACTCTCTTGATACAGTCTTCCAGTGTGTTTTATCTTTCGAATGTCCCACTCATCTAGTTTATCCTTCTTTGGAATTTGAACCTTCCAAATTTCTGATAGTCCATGTATTTCCTGTACTAAGATTCTTACCTTTGTTCTAATCCTCTCACTGATGATCCTAATAGTTTGGGGTTTTTTCCTTACGGTCTGTGACCCACCTGGAATTTTTTTTAATGATTTTTTTTTGTGGCATCACTGCCCTGGTGGGAAAAGGAAACCCTGCATTGCTCCTGGAGAGCTGCTGCTGGATTTGAACTGTCAACCCTGTGGGCCACAGTCCTGCACACAAACACTGCACCACCAGGGCTCATCCTCCACCTGGAATTTGTACTTGTGAATGGGGTGAGCGAAGGATCTTGTTTCATTCTTCTGCAGGGTAATATTCAGCTTTTCCAGGACCATTTTTTGAGAAGAGCAGCTGCTTCACATTTGATATTTTGGGGAGCTGAGGGCCAGTTATTATATTTTGAGGGCCAGGTGTTTCCATGATGCTGCTTCTATTTCTGAATATTCTGTTCTTATCTAATGATCTGAGTATCAAATGTATAGTATGACAGCCTTCCCTTTTCCTTGATTGATATTCACATGCATTGAGGCAATTGAAAATACCATGACTTGGTTCATGTGCATCTTAGTCCTCAAAGTGACTTCTTTGATCTTCAGTGCTTTCAAGAGATCTTCTGTGGCCGGTCTGCCCAATGCAGAAGTCATTGGATTTTTTGACTGCTGCTTCCGTGAGTATTGACTGAGGATCCAAGTAAAATAAAATCCTTGACAGCTGCAATATTTTTTCCATTTACCATGTTGTGGTCTACTGGTCAAGTTGTGAGATTTTTGCTTTCTTAACATGGAGTTGCAATCCATGCTTTTACAATCTTTTATTTTCATCAGCAAGTATTTACAGTCTGTCTTGCTTTCAGCAGGCAAAGTTTAGATCATTTGACTATCTCACGTTGTGAATAAACATTCCTCTAATGCTAATGCTGTGCTTTTCTTCACATAATCCAAATTCTCCAAATTTTTTCTCTGTTGTGCATAAGGTCACTATCAATCAGAACCAACTGGATGGCATCTAATAACAACAAGGACAGCATGGCACTGACCACAGTCCAGGTAACTTATCTGGACTTCCACAGAAAACAATTCTTACTGATGTTTGATTTGCCAGTTTCAGCTGCATCGAGATTACACAGGAAAGTATCAGACAAAGCAATAGTTTGGCCCATTTTTACAAAGGAATCTTTCTCCCCATCTTATGGCCCTATCGTTATTAAATTCACAGCCTCAAATATCTGACACATTAACTAAGCTGTAATGAGAGTAAAGTTCTTATGAATCTGTGATGTCCTGATTTTATTAACATTTGTAAACATTCTGTTTTTCCTACACCTGTTCACATATTTTATCTGGGAGGCAACATTCCACAGAGTATTGACCCATAAAATAAGAACCTCAAAGTTAAAAATAGGTCAAGAGTCTGGATAAAGACTTGTGGTAAAAGAATTGCAGGTATTCTTTAGAAGTGTTATCTTCTAAGTACAAGGTCAGTAGTTCGAACCCACCAGATACTCTGATAAAGAGTTATAGTCACAGAAACCCACAGGGACCGTTCTATCTTGCCCTATAGTATTACTATGGGTCAGAATCAAGTGGAGAGCAGTAAGAAGATCAGGAAAGACATTTGTGCAATCACCACAGGGTTGGTCTCACTAAGATTCAGGTCCCTTCCAACTCTTAGAAACTTAAGTGCCTTTGAATAAAATGCTGTCATATTTTGGAGTGTCCAGTTTCACTGCCCACACCTCATATACTCTAGTGTGGGGTGCTATGTAATTCCCACTTTATGCTATCTCCCCCCAGTATCTGGTTCATCAGGTCCTGAAGTTAGTGTGTTGTCTCCTGACATATTTTTATTGTTCCTTTGGATTATCAATGCCTCAGTCATGTCTCTGTGTCTCTTCTGCCTCAATACCTAACCACAGCGGGTTCTCAGCGAATGTTCACTGAATGAATAAAAGAATGCAGCTCCTGCCTAATTCATAAATGGCAGTCTTATTAGTAGTCCCACCACTAATAAGTCCCATTGTGGGTTGCTTGTTCCTTACAACAGAGGTTACAAAACTAAAAACAAAATTTCCCAAATTTCTAATTACCTGGGTTCTGAATGTGATTTGGTTTCTCTAATTTAATGTGTTGTGTGAAACTTAAATTAAGCACTAATCTGCACAGAGAAAGAGACAAAAAAGAAGGCATCAATTTTGGTTGTAGATAAATGTGCAGCAGTCTTGGTTCTAGGGTCAACAGTGGTGTCAGAAGCTTCAGATTCTGCACCTCTCTGGTTTGGGCAGAGGAAGCAACTCTGCAGTGTGATTTGAGGAAGCCATCTTAAGTCTGAATTTAGATTCTGTTTCTTGAGTCATCCCAACAATTCTGTGGCCCTAAGTGTCTTAATACACACTACTTAACCAGATATAATAGAGCCTGTTATTTCTAATAATAAGCCATAACTAGCCCTCTCATCCTTTCTCAGAATGCTCCTGTCCTTACTGCTTCCAAAATCATTTCACAAACTACGAATTCTACCCTGTTTTATAACAGGGTATACTTTAGGCACCTATTTTGCTCTGATTGACTGCACTAGATGCTAGAATGACTGACATAAATATGACCTACTTTCTGCCTTCCCAAAGTTTACAGCCCAATGAGGAAACGGTATAAAATAACCTATTGACAGGAGATTGGTTTTCAATGGGAAGTACTCATGTTTGGGATAGATCATTTGAAAGACCACTCATCTTCACCCTATAAGCATTCATTGAGCATGACCCTACCCATCTCTTTGGGAAGTGAAACAAGGACCCAAATCAAACCCAAACCACTGCTGTGGAGTTGACTTCATCATAGCGACCCAAGAGAATAGAGTAGAACTGCCCTCAGCCTGTTTCCAAGACTCAAAATCATTACGGACTGGCCAACCTTCCAGTTAGCCTCAGAGTGCTTTAAACACTGTGCCTGCCATGAGAGCCTATTGGAACAAGGGCAAATAAAAGTTTTAGGTGGTGATCCCAGGCCCACGGCTATGAGTTGATTCCAACCCATAGGAACCTGGAATGGAGTTTCTGAGGCTGTAAATATCAAATCAGATGACAGACTTCATGTTTCTCCTGGTAAGTGCCTGGTAAGTTGGAACTACTGACCTTAGGAGTCCAACACTTAACTGGACAGTGCCTCTAGGTACCAGAGCAAACAATGCTTCTTACTGACTTTCTTCAATTTCTTACTGACAATACTTCAAGCTGACTTTCAAAAGGGCAATAAAACACCAACAATATCCTGTGTCTTCTTAAATAAAGATGCACACGAATGGCTTACACCAGTACAAGGGATGCTGAAAGTCTTACTTACCCACTTGAGGCTGCTGTGGTAAAACAGTGCTGTCTGTCTTGGTGGGGTCTGGGGGTATCTTAAGAGTTTTATACTATTCCAAACTTACCTCCTTTCATCTGGTTCTACCATTCCTAAAATATGATCTGATTTCTCCCCTGATTCCATCCTTACGCTCGTCTTCCTTACTGAAATCCTGCCTTGTCAAATTCTACCTCTCATGGTCACTTATACCAAAGAGCCTTGACCCAATCACTAAAGACAGAGCTAGTAATTTGTCCCACATCTACTCAACAGGCCCTTAACTTTAATGGATGCTTAACAATTTCCATTGTGACCCTTTTCAAACCGCTCTTAAAGTGGACTAATTCAGAATTGTATTGAGCTTAGAGAATTTCAGTCACAGCTGCTATAAGGCAGATACACAGAGAAATATCCAAGGGAATGAGGGTGGTGAGAAGGTTTGGTAGAAATGGGGACCTGAAAACTAAAGAAGACAAAAGAGAGAAGCTTCCTCTTTTCCACTCTTACCATGACACCATCCTGTTAGAACAGAAAAGGTTAGTAAAGACCTAGACTCATGTCCCAATGAAAGAATCTGAGACCATCCAGAGGTACAGACCAGGTCCTCTAACAAGGAAAAGGAAGTGCTTTGAGATTGGCCAAGAACCAAAACACCCAACTGAAGCACTGCCAATTAGGCAACTGCTCTCAGGCCCCTGCTATCAAATAGTAGCCAGGGGCCTCAGTCAGAGAGCGGATACTCCACATCCCTGATACTCCTTCTCCATACTCTATATTTCATGGATGGAGTCTGATGGGTTCCCAATGTTTTTTGCTATAATCTTTTCTGCATTCTGTGAAGGAATTGTGTGAATTCCACTATGTAGCTACAGTGGAATTCTTGAACATACAGTTCACAAAGGTCTTGGGACATGTTTCTGAAATGTGAAAACACTGGACTTGGTGAGTGTTTCCATCACTTGGGGAAATTTGAGATCTTTTCTTCTCCATTCACCTGGTCAAGAACATTGTCTTACAGCCTTTGTATTTAAAGGGGACAAATATCGGATATATGTCACCATATTTTTCTGGAATTTTCTCCCCTGATACCTTCCTGCTAGTGAGGGGTATCCAAGGTTTTGCATGTTTGCCACCTGATCGCTTATTAAACTGCATGGTCATCTCCTGTATCCCTTGACCTTGATGAGTGATCTAGGACTGAAGTATGTTTTAAGCTGGTTTACTGTGAGAAACTTGGAAGTGAGCGTATGCAGGCAAACTCTCCACATTCATACATTGTCTGGGAGGCCAGGGCTCCCAGGGAGGGAACCTTCACCTTTGTGGGTTGGAGATGGGGCCCAATCATATTCTCCTAAGTACAAATCATTCCCCTAAATGTCCCTCCATTGAAGGTGCTACTTATAAGGAATGGCTGCTACTATACAGTCTTGAAGGTCGATGGCTTGAAGGATATCTGCCTGAAGTTTTGGCCATCAAAGGCAACCAGACCCTGTTGTCTGTCCCACCCCAAGTAGGGCCCATTATTCCCGAGGAGAAGAGTTCAAAGACACATAAGGTCAAGTCAACTCCAGGATGACCACAGTTAAGTTGCCATCGTAACTCTAGAAACTGCTCATCTTATCGTGTATGTGCCCTCCTGTCATGTGTATGCCTCCAGTACCACCCCTTCCTATTATTGCATGTACACCCTAGCTTGTCCCCCTCATGTTACCTGTATGCTTCTTTTACAACCCCTTCCTGTTATGTATGTGTTTACCATGTGTGGCTTGCTTGCCTGAAATTATATAAATCTACGAGTCAAGAAAGTAGGCTCTCATTCCGGTTCCAGTCATCATGGAGAGGTCAGCCTTTGCATGCTTTATCTTGTCTGGTGTCTCTTTAATTTATCCCTCAATTACACAACCACCCCTTGCGCCCATTCAGTTGTAGGGAGGCTGGTCCCCATAGTTCATAAGTCTTTTCCCTTCTGCCTTTGTTTTATTTGCTGTTGTTGTTGTTGCTGCTGCTGTTTTTGTTGTTTGTATATTCATTTGGTTGGCTTTGGGGGATTTGGTACCCAAGAAAACTCAGTCAGTCTCCCTCTGGTGGAGAAAGTCAGATGTGTGCCCAATTTGGCAGAGGCTGTAAGCCAACCATATGGGGAGAAAAGAATCTTGGATCAAGTAATAAAAAGAGTAATACTATATGCCACTTTGTAAATACCTTCTGTTGAATTGGCACTACTCACAAGCCCTTAGGGGTATCAATGTATTTCATTTTTACAAGTACCCTTAGAAGATAACTAATTTTATTTATCCTACCTTACAGATAAGGAAATTGAGAAATAGCTAGGTTAAGTAACTTGCTGAGTGTCACAGAGCAAGAAAATTGCAGAATCTCAGGGTGTGTGGCTCCAGAGTCCATCCTTTAGTCACGGCTCCCTACCTCACAGAGCTGGCAAGCACAGGGGAGCAGAAATGGTAAGAGATCTGGCCATGTGTAAGCCCCTCATTCCACATTTTCCTGAAGGCAGACTGTATCTTAAACGCATGCTGCCATGTGCTTCTTCTATACTTTCTTGGGAAGAACAGTCCATTTTCCCTTTTATTTAAGTCAGTTCAAAATTAGTTTCCATCACTGGCAATGAAAGAAAAGCCTGTCAAAGATATCATCTACGAATGTGACATGGCGTCCAGCAATGAGCCTTTTACTGCAGATGGCCCTCTCCATCGCCACTGGACAGCCCAACTAGGATGCCAATTCCAAATGAGGGCACGGCATTTGCCTATTTCAAACCCCTCCAGTTCCTATGCAGTGCCCCTTAGGAAGCCCGAATATCTCTGGGTCACACACAAGGTTCATCGGAAACCCTGTCGCTGCTGATTCTCTCATCCTTCTTCTGTTCCAGCTCTCTTCCCAGGCCTGGCCCACTTCAACTCGTGGGCAGTTGGTTCCGTGGATTCAGTTCTGGCTCACAGAAACTATGTATAACAGAATTAAAAACTATTCTACACCATCTTGACAACCATTATTTGAGGTTATTGTTGTTGTCACTGGGTCAATTCACCTTTTTTGTAATCTTCTTCTTTTTCGCTGACTCTCTATGCTACCAAGTCTGATGTTCTCATCCTGATAATCTCTCTAAAATACAAGAGTTCCACTCTCACCAACCTCCCTTCTTTGGAGCATTCCAATTGTACTTCCTCTGAGACAAATGCGTTTGTTCTTCTGGGGGACCGTGGTACTTTGAATAGTCTTTGCCAACACCATAACTTTTATGCAGTCCTCTTTATTCATTCTCTAGCTGCACACGCATACAAAGGGACAGCTTTACTTTTTTAATACTTGAGTCCTCAAAGGGACATCTTTACTTTTTTAATACTTCCAAGAGTCTTTTGCAGCCAATTTTCCAAGTGGATTACATCATTTGATTTCTTGAATGCGGCTTCCATGAGCCTTGAAAGTACATCCAAATAAAATGAAATCAACAATTTCTTTTTCTTTCTACACTAATCACAATATTGTCTCTTGGCCCTGCTGTAAGGATCTGTGCTTCCTTTGTATCAGCTTCCAATCCATACTGAAGGCTGCAGTCTGATGTCGATCCGCATGTGCCTCCAGTGCTCCTTCTCTTCAGTAAGCAAGGTTGTGTCATCTGTATATCACATGATGCTAATAAGCCTTCCTCCAATCCAGATGTCATGTTCTTCTTTATTGAGCTAAGCTTCTTGATTACTTGCTCAGTTTACAGATTGGATACATATAGTGCAAGGATACCACTCTGACGTACACATTTACTGATTTTAAAACCGTGTTTATAATCCCTTGTTCTATTCAAACAGCTGCCTCTTGGTCTGTGTACAGGTTCACCATGAACTTAAATAAGGATTCTGCAATTACCATTCTTTACATTTACAGTGGTTTTCGACCTGTGGGTAGCAACCACTTTGGGGGACAAGGAATTCTTTCACAGAGGTTGCCTGATTCATAACTAGAAAGATTACAGTTATGAAGTAGCAACAAAAAAATTTTGGGGCAAAAAAAATAATAATTTTATGGGTGGGGATCACCACAACATGAGGAACTGTATTAAAGGGTTGCGGCATTAGGAAGGTTGAAAAGCACTGCTTTACAATGCTATCTGCAGTTATGATCTCTACCGCCAAAACTTCTGAATCCAGTCTGAATAACGGGCAAGTCCCTGTCAATGCACATGCTCAAAAATGGCTATTTGAGAGACCATTTTTGGATTGCCTCCAGCAAAGTCTGCAATACTTTGTTCACTCATCCCGTCATTCTGTTTGGAGTGGGCATAAACACAGGTCTCTTCCACTTGGCCGAGAAGTTCTCTTCCAAATTTCCTGGCATAGACCAGTAATTCCAGGTCTGCAAGAGTTTGACGACACATTTCAATTAATATTCTATCAGATACTGGAGCCTTGTTGTTGCTAATGCCTGTAGTACAACTTCAAATTCTTCCTTCAATCCTAATGCTTCTTGATTATACACTACTTTTTTTTAATGATTTTATTGAGGGCTCTTACAACTATTATAACATTCCATGCATCATCTGCATCAAGCACATTTGTACACATGTTGCCATCTTCATTTCCAATTATTTTCTACTTGAGCTCTTGGTAGTAGCTCCTCTTGATTATTCACTACTTTTCATGTGGCTGAATATTAACCAATTCTTTTTTGGTTCTGTGCGCTATTTAGTCCTTCCATTGTCTTTTAGTGCTTCTTCACAGTTCAGGATTTTAAATAGCTTTTTGACATATAATCCACATGCCATACAATTCAAGGGACTAAATCAATTAAAAGGAGTTGTGCACTTCATGTTCAAGATTTTTCCTGAGACGCCTTCAATATTTGAACTCAAGGTTTGAAATTTTTCTTCAGTTCTTTCAACTTGCAATATGCTGAGTGTGTTCTTCACTTTGGGTTTTCTAGCTCTAGGTCTTTGTACATTTCATTATAATATTTTGTCTTCTTGAACTATCTTTTATCTTTTCAAAATTCTGCTCATGTCTTTTTCTTCATAAATTCTTTCACTCACTTTAGCTATTCTATGTTCAAGTGCCAGTTTCAGAATTTCTTTTGAAATCCACTTAGGTCTTACTTTTCTCTCCAGTCTTTTTAATGACCTCTTCGTTCTTGTTGCTTGAGGTTCTTGTTGTTATCCCAGAACTCTTTTTCAGTCATTCGTGTTCAATGCATCCAATCTGTTCTTGAGATGGTTTCTAAATACAGGTATGATATATTCAAAGTTGTAATTTGGCTTTTGTGGACTTGTTTCAATGTTCTTCAACTTCAACCTGAACTTACATATGAGGAACTACTAGTCTGTTCCATAGTTCACCCATGACTTTGGTCTCACAAATGATAATGAGCTTTTCCGTTGTCTCTCTGGAAGATGTAGTCAGTTTGATGCATGTTAACACCATCTAGTCAAATCCATATGTATAGTCAGCATTTATATTGTTGAAAAAATAGTATATGTGATGAAGTCCTTGGTCTTGTAAAATTCTATCATGTAATCTCAAGCTTCGTTTCTATCACGACCATCATATTGTGTAACTACTGATTCTTTCTCTTTGTTTCCAACTTTCACATTCCAATGACTAGCAATTATAAATTTTTTCACCATTGGCTTTAGTGGTTAATGTGTAACTTTGAATCCTTGTGATATCAACTTGTTCTTCCTTGTGGGCATATACATATTATCCTATCACAGATAATATTGTACTTCTTAATAGATCTTGAAATGATCTCTTTGATGATGAATGTGAGGCCATCCCTCTTCAATTTGTAAATCCTGGCAAAGTAAACCATGTGACTGTCCAAGCCCATTTCAGCTCACTAGTGCCTATATTATTGATTTTGTGTTCCACTTCCTTTTTAATGACTTCCAATTTTCCTAGATTCATACTTTATTTTTTCTCATTTTCAGTTTTGCCCCATAGGCAAATGAAAGTGCTAAAAGTTTTGCTCCAGGGGCTGAACCCCGGTGGCGTAGTGGTTGTGCACGGGACTGCACCCCACTGGGAAGGAGGTTCGATTCCAACTCCACGGAGCAAAGGCTGGGCCTCCTACTCCCACTGCCTAAGGGGAGTGATGCCAAAAAAAAAAAAAAAGCTTTCCTCCATACACACAATTGAGATTGAATCTACTTTCAGGAGGGTGTTCTTTTTTTTTCTGGGGGGGGCTGCATCACTGCTCTCTGATGGTGGTAGGAGCAACCCAGCCTTGCTCATGAGAGCTTTTGCTGGATTTGAACCACCAAACCAGTGGGCCACAGTCCTCACTCAACCACTATGCCATCGGGGCTCAGCCTGAGGAGGATATTCTTATTCAGTTGTGTATCGCATGTCTTCCAGTGTGAGGGACTCATCTTCCAGCACTGTATCAGACAATGTTCTGCTGCTATTCATAGTTTTCAGAGGCTAAGTGTGTGAAGCTCATGCTAAAGAACAAGATTTCAGCATAGATTGCAACTCAGTGTAAAGAAGACAAAAATTCTCACAACTGTATCAATAGATAACAATGAGAAAAATGGAGCAAAGATTGAAGTCATCAAGGATTTCAATTTACTTAGATCCACAATCAATGCTCACAGAATCAGCAGTCAGGAAATCAAAGGGCACATTGCATGGGGTAAAAATGCTTCAGAAGAACTTTTAAAAGTGTCAAAGAAGACATTTGTCATTTTTTAGCTTTTCCTTTCTAGTCTGGCTTCTCCATTAAAAACTGTCCACCATGGATGAATAGCTGATATTTGAAATATCAGTGTCATAGCTTCCAGCATCACACCACACACAAGTCATCACAGTACAACAAATGGACAGATTAGTGGGCTCTCCCATTAGAAGGAGGAAAAAATTAATTCCTGGGCTCTCATGGGCTCTCCATGCCGCCATCATCTCCTTCACCATCTAGTGGAAACCCTGTCCACTTCTGTCAGGAGGCCGAATGGGTCTCAGCTTTGGGTGCTAGCACCTTAGCTGACTTCTCCTTCTCCTTCTTCCAGGGGCAGCAAACCAAAGGCTGAAGTTCTCAGATCATAGCACTACCAGACAAAGATTCCTTACCTGGAAAACTTCCAAACACTGCCTAGCAATTAACCCATTACTTCTACCCAGTGTGCTGGACTACGTGGGATCCTGCTACTGATTGAGATGACATATGAGAAGTGCTTCATACAGTGCTTTCAACATAGCAGTTGCTCAGCATGGAATATTTTCCTTTCTTTCTCTCTTTTTCCCCTGGTGACCCTATAGTACAATGCTCTCATCCTAGTTCCATGAGAATTAATCAGGCCAGACTCCACAACTGTACTGCTACAACTGCAAAGTAGCATCTGGGATCTGACAAGAATGGATTACATAAGAGTTATAATACAAAAAGACATATGCCCACCCATGTTCCTTGCAGCAGTATTCACAATATCAAGAAGACAGAAACAAACTAAAGACCCATCAGCAGAAGAAATAATGGAAAAACTTTGGTACATAAATTAAGTAGAAGACTTATGCATCATCAATAATAATGATGAAACCATGAAGCAAATCGTGGCATGGATGGAGATCATTATGCTGAGTGAAGTTGACCAACCACAAAAGGGCAAATATTATATAAGATATTATTGTTATAAGAGGGGCGGGAGAACATACCAAAGATAACAGACTCTGGAGCTCTGCAGGGATACAAGGTGAGGAGATGAGGGAGGCAAGGGAGGGGAGATAAAGTGGTAGAACAGACAGTAGATGGGTGTCAACTTGGGTCAAGTGAGGGATGGGTGTTCACAAGAGGGAACACAAACAAGGAGCAGGGGAGGGGTGAGCTACTGGGGAATTTGATTGCTGGTTTGAACTGTGGAATTCACAGTTGATGATCTAAAATGTAAAACTCCACCTAATCTGCAATTGAAAAATTAAAAGGAATGGCTTCCTGATGCCTTGGATCAAGATGGGTCTGTTTTGGTCAGAGGGTCAGTCAGTCCTGGGGGCGGGGTGTGTGACTGCCAGAGGAAGTCAAAGACACAGCTATGAAGAGGAAGCACTTCAGAGGCTGACAACCCAATAGGCCCTGCCACGTCTGCCCACACAGCACCTTTCCCTGACCCTGGATTCACTATAAAAAGAACACACTTGAAGCAAGCTGTTCTGGAAGCACTGTTCCATCTTTTAGCAATTCTATTTGTGTCAGCAAGAGAAAGAGGGGCTGGAACAACGCATATTGCTACAATTGGAACAATTACCCCTTAAATGTGATAATTGCAGCTTGATCATTTTGTAGGCAAAGGGAAGATTGGTTCCAAGATTTTTCTCCTTCTTGTTGGAACTCTTTGTGAAGAAACTGCTTCTGCTTCAAGGCCACTGACTTCAGATTTCTACCAGATGTAAATATCTTCCTGTACCTACCTTTCCAAAAAGACACATGTAGTTCTGAAATTTCCTGTTCGTGCTGTGCTGCTAAATTTAGGGGTACACTGGGGCAATTTGTTGGGTAATTTAAACCAGGAAGACTAGACTCTTTGCTTGTGCCCAGATACTTTAAGACCTGGCTGGCTTTTCATACACTCTGCTGACATTTTGGCATCTCTTTGACCAAGGTGGTAATATAAATAGTGTTCATGCTCTGAATACAGAAAACACCTCATACAGATCCCATTTAGTATGGCATGTTACATCAGAGGCTGGTAATCTATAAGATTCAAGGTTTGGAGATTTATACAGGCTGCAAAAGATACTACTAAACAGGGCTGAACCCCGGTGGCGTAGTGGTTGTGCGCGGGACTGCGGCCCACTGGGACGGAGGTTCAATTCCAGCAGTGGGGCTGGGCCTCCTACTCCCACCACCGGAGAGCAGTGATACCCCCCAAAAAAATAAATAAATACTACTAAACAAACCCAACCTTTGGCTATCCACAGATTACAATGGACATTATTTAAGCATGACTTCATACAAAACTAATTCTAAATACCTTATAGTGAGATAGGAGGTCGTCTTCACAGTTAGTCTTGCTAAAGGATGATGAAACCTTTCGATCCATAACCAGTTATGTCAAAAAGAAATGTTTCTTCCTTTTACACCACTGTACCCTGTCCCCCACCCCCAATCACTCAGAAAACCAACTCTGCTTGGTGTCCCTATAGGTTCATCAGTCCTGGGTTGCATAAGCTGGAAAACATATAACACAACTTCAGGAGCATGACCCCCAAGGGCATACACCTCTGAGACATACCTCAATATAAACAAACAGAAACAAAACAAAACAAAAATACTGAAAATGGTAAAAACCAGATCAGGTCCAACGTGTATCAGAGGCGGGTATCAACTGGCAAAGTTTTCACTGCCCAAGTCCAGGAAGAAAAAGAATGTCTGGAAACTGGTAGCAATTACACAATTCTGCTTGACGTGCTTAAACTATGTAATGACATATGTACGAACTCCCAATGAATAATAAATTATTTTAAAATAATAATAAAAACACTTTGGGGGGGGAAAAAGAAAGGTTTCTTTCCTGCTCTAGTCAAGAATGTCTGCATTTGTCACCCTGAGTCTGCATTGAGAGTGCACAGGAGCCCTGTTCTTTCACCACCCCTAAGTCAAACTCCTAGGTAGGAGGTTTAGTGGACTTCTCAGTCTCTCTTCTGCTGTTCCAAGCTCACGCCTTAAGCACTGATAGAGTCTTTCCATCCGTATCCTTCCAGTTCTACTTGTCATTATTCCTAATTTGCCGCTACAGCTATCTATAAAATGCTCTGACAGTAGGAGGTTTGGAAGCCTGCTGGTCTCGCTGCAGCTTCAGTGCTTTTGAGAAGGCATGTGTGTGCCACTTGGGTTTCTGGGAAGTAGAGGAGGGAAGAACACCCCTTCCAAACGAAATCCCATCTTGGAGCATCTCATACCAAACCGGAGGACCTCTCCCCAGGCACTTCCCCTATCTCACAAACATCCTCTCCTGCCTATTGTAGCTTGAAGGAACACTGGCTCTGCATTTCAAGTTCATCCATGTCTGTCTACACATGTTTTGGTAAAAATGTAGAAGATATCTTTATCTTGACTGAGTCTTCCACAAATAAACACCCACCCATTTTCGAAGGAATTCTCAATTCTTTCTCCCATCCACATTATCTCAGAGGTACACAGGGCGACTTTGCCTATAAAGCCACAGTTGTCAAAGGCTGAGTGCCTTATCCAAACAGAGCCGATCAGAGTCCCTTCCTTGGCAATTTGAAACTGTAACGAAGAGATTCCACTCACCCGACTGATCTCTCGAAGGTCTTGTGGCATGGTCATTTTCTGCCCCATGCCCGATCGGGAAAAGCCTATCTATGTAGAGAGACAGACACAGAGAGAACTGGGCACAAGAGACGGGAAGAGAGGGAATCCCTCCTTGGCCTGGTTCCAATCCTTCCTGGGAACGCGAGGAATCACTGCCTTGGATTTCCTGAACCATCACCATACATTCCTTATGTTCTTTTTTGAGTAAACATAGCTTCAGGCAATTTCAGAATAATCTTACCAAATAGTATGCCTTTTAATGTGAAGACTAAGACTCACGTATACCAACTTCCCAACTTTTGCAACTACGACTGACTTTTGTACACAGCAAAATCAAAAAGCAAATTCACTACCATCAAATGGAGTCTGATTCAATGTGACCCTACAGGACAGGGTAGAACCGTCCCACGGGTTCCCAAGACTGTAACTCTTCACGGGAGTAGAAAGCCTTGTCTTTCTTCCAAGAAGCGGCTGATGGTTTTGAACTACTGACCTTGCGGATCATGTTCCTTCAACAGGTACCCACTATGCCCCCAAGAGTCCTACATATCCCACACCACCATCTATCAAATCCACGTAACACTTTAAACTCTTTTTAACTCATTCTTCCAAACTAAATCTTCAGGATTCCCCAATTTGGGAAGTATAATCCTCTGCATTCCCTTGACAACTTGTATGTCCTTCATCATAGTATTTATTAAAATTATACTAAGGCCAAGGGCACACTTAAATCTTTTTTTAAAGGACTTATATCTTTTTTTTGGGGGGGGGGGACATCACTGCCCTCTGGTGGTGGAAGTAGGAGACCCAGCCTTGCTGCTGAATTTGAACCTCCAACCCAGCGGGCCACAGTCCCGCACACAAACACTACGCCACCGGGGCTCAGCCCAGGACTTATAATTCTTTTTTTTTTTTTTTT
>PVJH01035002.1:0-20109 GCA_004026705.1 Nesogale talazaci
TTCCCAAGATCTCATGCAAGGCTTTAATCCAGATGTCCCACAGCAAAACAACTTGAGTGACTGTGGTGTCTTTCTTTTACAGTATGTAGAGAGTTTCTTTGAAAATCCAATTGTGAATTTTGAACAACCTTTGAATTTAAGAAACTGGTTTCCTCCTTCCAAAGTGCAAACAAAAAGGCAGGAAATTGGCAGCCTAATTTTGAAGCTATACGATCAACAAGTCAAAGAGAGAAGAAGTGGTGTTCAGGCAGGCATTTGATAGAGAAGCCCATGACTAAAGGAATCGAAGTCAGTGTCACAGACCAACCTTTTATCTATCTCAGTTCTACCCCCAGAAATTCCATGGCCGTTGAGCTTTGCTGGCACAATAAAATATGGAAGTGTTCACTATTCTGAGTGCTTGGCAATTTTCCTTGCTTGTATAAATGTCACATCATTAATCTTCAATAAAGTATTATAAATTAAATATCTATAAATATGTTAATGGGGACAATTTTCCCAGCATTTATACTTGTGTGTTTCACCTGTTAGGAAGTTTTTGTTAGGTATTATTCTCTATTTATAGAACTTAACCCTCCACTTTTTAAGTGTAAAATAAATGACAATATGTATAGAAAAAGAAAAAAAGTATTTTTCATTTATCAAGGGTTGATGAGGGTACAAGGGGGAGAGAGGGAGAGAAATAGAAGAGGAGTTGATCGACAGGGCACAATAGAAAAAGAAAAAGTCTTGAAAATGATGATGGCAACAAATGTACTAATGTGCTTCATACAATGAATATATATATATTGTTAGAAGAGCTGTAAAAGGGACCTTCCTCCTGCCCTCATGGTATGGCTACTCTCAATAATGGTCCTGACAGGATTAACTGTCCTGGATTCTGTGTTCTTCCTGAGGTCTTATCTGTACCTATGTACATATTCTGGTTTGTAAGACCTATCTGGGATCATGATGGCTGGAGGGGGGTGGGCATTAAAGAACTAGAGGAATTTGTTGTGTTTCATCGGTGCTAAACCACACCGGGTTGTCTTGTCCCATCTTTGTGACCCTTCTGAGGGGATGTCTAATGGTCTACAGGTGGGTTTTGGGTCTCCATTCCGACAAAGGTAGGACTTTCTACTCCAGTAAATAGTTACAGTATTGTAAATTCTACCCTGTCCTACGAGTTGGCATTGACTCGAATGCAGTGAGTATACACAAACACACACGCAGACTCACACACGCACACACACAATATGACTTGCATGGTCAAAGGTACTGCTGAGCCCATTTTAGGAGCTAAGGGAGTAACCGAAGAAAAATACAATACCACCATGTGGGGCATGGGATTCATATGTGAAGGCACAGAGCCAAGAGAACAAAGAATAATTGGCTATCTCATGGACAGATGGGAAGGAGACAGCACCTCCATCCTGCGCAGAGGCTCCAACAGCTGGGCTGTCTAATCCAGGCTCCTGACTACATCTGACTGAGCAGGGGAAAACAAAACCAACTTGTAACAGACCACAAAGAAGGAGCAGCTCCACTGATCTTCAGAGTCCTTGTCTTGGAGAGAATCTCCCAGCCATGAGTGACTTGCTCAGATTCCACCACAAAGTATTTAATAGTAAGGTCGTCGGTCTCTCTTCTACTCACTTCCACTAGTTGAGAAAGTAGTTTAAATAGAAAGAGCTTAGATCCAACCGCCCATTCTGTAGGAATATTTTCTGCTTCCCGTACAAAGCAATACTGCTTAGTCATGGCAGTAATGGTGAACGCTGAGTTGTTCTCTAGTCAAGATGAACTGAATTGATGCTGGTCTATGCTTACTATATTGTTCATAATTCCAAATGTTGACCACCAAGCATTATCCTAACATCACCATGCACACTTCTGAGCACCGCGTCAGAGCAAAGCCTCACACTGCATGACAACGTGACAGACAGCTATGACACGTGGCTCCCTCGAGTAGTGGTTTGCAATCCCTTATTTCTAGGAAAATAAATAAAACAAAATTTATGGTAAATTGCTTCTGAATTGTGAGACATCATGCATTGCAGGTTAGGAGTGATGGATGGTTTCAACAGTAATGTGGCGCTTGGAATGGTTATTTAGTTATTTCTACCACCAGCCCCCACGCTCCCCAGTGCCCAGCCTCCCAGAAAGGGTACTTTTCAATTCAGGAAAAAGACTTTCACCTTAAGAACCCCCTCCAAACAATGGGTCCCCAGGAGGGAAAAGGGCTAAACCTCCTTTGTGGTGAGGAGGAATGTGTTGGTATTCCAGATATAAGTCATTGGTGCAGCTTGAAATGAAGGCAGCATGAAGGTACCATTATGGTCCATCTGATTTCTAAAGATGGCTTTCTCCACTGAGTGATTCACTCCACTGAGTGAAATCTCCAGTATATATTCCAGACCACTGAGAGAAATCATGAACCTGTTACCCATGTGTAGTCCAGCAGTACTAAATCCAAGACTTCCCACATGCGTGACAAGAATTTTAAAGCCTCGCAGCTAATTGAAGCTAATCTGACTTTCCAAAAGCTCTGTATCCTGAAAGAGTTTGGAGAAGCAGTCTGCGATATTATTGGGATAGGTATCTTCGCAAAATGTATCACATTAGGTTTTGCTATGTAGCTGGAATAGTGTGGGATGCTGAGTTTGTGGGAATTTTATTTGGAAGGAACTATGCTGATAAGGTCACCATTTTTATCTTTTTTATTTTTCTTGGTTTAAACATTACTCAGCTGTATATGTGTTGAAAACAACCTCACTGATTTCCAGGGTCAGCATTAAATATCTTTATATAGGAAATCACTCTGCCTGTCCACCTCTACCAAAGAGGTAAGATATTAAGTTCTGCAGATCTTTTCCTCAAGAATCATAAAAATAATATCGATAAAATTCAGAGTTTATTATGCATTCCTGAGGGTGGGGGATGGGGGAAAAAGAGGAGTTGATACAAAGGGCTCAATAGAAAGAAAAACATTTGAAAAGGATGATGGCAACTGATGTACTGATGTGCTGGATGCAGTGGATGTGTGGAGTTTTATAAGATTTGTAAAAGGTCCCAATATCATCCTTTATTGTTTAAAAAAAAAATTACAGGTTTCAGTATGAAATACACATCTCCATAGGCAAAACCCGAAAAATTTCTTATGACTAGGTCAATAAGCATGGAACTTTATGAAAAAGAGAAAAAAGTTATAAAAGATTTCATTTTGCTAGGGCCCAGAATCAATGATCATGGAAGCAGCAGCCAAGAAGCAAATGGCATATTACTTTGGGAAAATTTTGTGTTAAAGACATCCAAGTGACCTTGATTCTTAGGTGTGCATGGGCCACTCAATGGTATTTTCAATTTCTCCATACACCAATTAGCCTCAACAATGGATAAATAAGACTGGAGAAGAATTGTTAGGGTTTAATTAAGATGTTGAAGAGATTATTAGAAGTACCACAGAATGTCTAAAAAGCAAACAAAGCTGTCTTCAACAAAAGTGCAGCCAAATTTTCCTAGGAAATTAGGAAAGCAAGACTGTCTCAAACACTCTGGACATGAGTGGGGTTATATAATCATCAATGCTGTCAGCTTCCTATCCCCACCCCATTTCTTCCCATACCCCAGGGAAACATTGTGCCCATTATTGTTTCTGAAGCGTTCTCTATCTTGGCTTTTATGTGCCAAAATAATCTTAAATATATAAGTGAATATGCACACTTATAACATGATTAATGAGATAAAATAAATAAAAATTATAATAGTAAAGGGGAAGGTTTACAGTAGCCCCTTGTTCTCCATTGAGGAGCTGAGTCCTTCTTCCTTGTCTGTTCCTAGTTTGGAAATTGGGGGGGCCCTGCTGGCATTTGAAATACCAGTGATAGAGCTTCTAGCATCACCGCAATCCACAAACCACCACAGAATGACAGACTCACAGATAAGCGGTGACCCTTAATATATGACTTTCAGCCTCAAGTTCCCATTTCTATAAAGAACTGCAGCTGAAGTTTTTAAAGAGACTGTCGTGAATCTGCTGATCTGATTGGGGAATTATTTGGAGACTTATTGGCATCTTGCCAATATTAAGTCTAACAATTCATGGATTTGGAATAGTCCATCTATTGATGTCTTCTTTGGTCTAGTTTAGCAGTGTTAAACTTAATTGGTTAAATGTTTTCCAAGTGATCTTATTATTTTTGTTATAAATGAGATGTGCTCTCCATTTCATTTCCAAATTGCTCTTTTGTAGTGCACAAAATCTACTGCTTCTCTGTCAGCTTGTTGTGGTTCAAGCCCACTGGCTGGTCCTTGACACTCCTGTTCCCATGAATATTTTAAAGGCCTTGGAACCCCTATAGAAGGCACCTTCAAGTTGGGGTTGACCCATGGCAGTGGGTGGGGCTATTGTGCTCTTTACTGATATTCCTTTCTTCATGTGGATTCCATTTACTGGCTATTTGCTTTTCTTTGGACCCTTTCTTTAAGCAGACATCCTAGCAATGGACTGCTAGGTTTTTTCATGTGGAAATATCTTAGCTTCTCCTTTAGTTTTGTAGGATTGCTTTTCCAGATATGGAATACTGCTTACAGGTTTTGTCTCTCATCATTTTGAATGTCATTTCACTGTCTTCTGGCTATCACAGTTTGACATATCAAATCAGCTGTTATTCAAATTCAGGATACATTTTATGTGATAATTTGCTTCTCTATCAATGCATTTGAGATTCTAACAAGCTTTATTGACATATATCTGTGAATTTATTTGAACTTATAAGTTTACTGAGCTTCTTAGTTGTGAGGATTATGGCTTTTCAATGAACTTAATCACTTTTGATCTTTATTTCTTTGAATACTTATCTTTTTTTCAAATGTTCCCAAATATGAATATGATCAGACCTATCTGCGGATACTATGAAGAACAGGAAGAGTGGAGTAACATATTCCAAAAACTGAAGGAAAATAACACAAACCCAAGAATACTCTACCCAGTCAAATTATCTCTCAAGCTAGATGGAGAAGTAAGAGTTTTTCCAGACAAGGAAAAACTCAAAGACTATGTTAGAGGAAACCCAGACTTCCAAAAGATCCTTTCTGACCCAGTGTGAGCAGAAGAACAGCACGCATCAAGCATAAATAAGAGAACGTCAGATAGAACAACCTCACCCAGAGGGCAGCAAAGAGAAAACAGCCCTGAAAATAGGAATCGCTTAACAGTGGAAAGAAATGAAGAATGATCAACCCCCCCACACACATACACAACACACTGAAAAGAAAGGGAGATAGGGAAACAACACAAAAGGTAGAAAACACCATCACACATTCCACAGTTAGAAATAATAACCCTACATATCAATGTACTGAACTCGGGAGTCAAAAGACTTAGGCTAGCAGACTGGCTTAGAAAAAACAACCCATCAATCTGCTGCCTACAGGAGACACATCTCAAGACTACAGACAAAAGTAGGTTGAGAATCAAAGGCTGAAGAAACGCATACCAAGCAAACAGCAAGTCAAAAAAAGCTGGGGTAAGAACCCTAATCTTGGATAAAATTGACCTCAAAGTGCAAACCATAAAAAGAGATAAGGAGGGGTACTATATAATCCTTAAGGGAAGGGTAGACAATAAACCAATGAGCATTTTAGACATATATTTCCCTGATGAGAGACCAGCTGAATACATAAACCAAACTCCCCTAAAGATGTAAAATGAAACCACAGCCTCAACAATTGTAGTGGGTGACTTAAATACATCACTCTCCGAGAAACATCGCAGGGAATGAAACTCAGTAAGGAGGTTAGAGATCTTCAATTAGACAATTTGATTTGGTAGATATCTACAGAGTTTTTCACCCAAATGAAAAACACTTCAAAATCTTTTCATGCCCACATGGAACATATTCGAAGATAGACATGGCGAATCTACATAAATTTAAGCACATTGATATCATACAGACTTCTCTCTCACATTACTATGCCATAAGGTTGGAAATCAACAAAAGGAAGATGAAGAGAACTAGAGAAAATAATTGAAGAATGAATAATTCTCTATTGCAAAAGAAGTGCATACTGGCCCAGATCAGAGATATGAACGTCTCGTAACTGATATGCTGGCACATAATTTACAACAACTAGAGCAGAGTAAGCAGGACAATCACACTAATAGCAAAAGAAAATAAATAATAAAAATCAGGGCTGAGATTCAGGAGAGCAAAAATAAGTAAACAATGGAAAAAATTAATGCAGCTAAAAGTTGGTTCTTTGAAAGAAATAACAAAATTGACAAACCACTCACAGACTTAACCAAAGATAGGAGGGAAAAAATTCAATAGGAAAAATGAGGGATGAAAAAGGGGACATCACAATGGTTCTTAATGAAATTAAAAGGATAGTAACACAGTACTACAAAGGATTGCACTCCAATGAATTCAACAACTTGGAAGATATGGACAAATTCTTGGAAAAACATTCACTTGCTAGACTATCTCCAATTATAGCAGGAAAGCGAGAATGCAGTGTTATGGTCTTTAGTTCTTAAACCCTGATAACTGATCACTTTGCCAACTCATGGCCCCACACCCCCGAGTGGTCTTAAGCATATACTTACAAGGTTAATAGTAGGACAGTGATGAACATTGGACCGCCCCTCAAGTACTTTCTCAGTGCAGGAACATTTTGTTCTATTAAATTCGCATTCCATCATGTTCACCTTCCTGACATATTCACTGAAGACATATGTGTGCATAAGCAAACGTGGTGAAGAAAGTGGATGGTGCCCAACTATCAAAATATATAGCGTCTGGGGTCTTAAAGGCTTGAGTAAACAGTGGCGATCCAGCTCAGAAGCAACAAAGCCCACATGGAAAAAGCACACCAGCCTGTGTGACCACGAGGTGTTGAAGGAATCAAGGCATCAAGGAACTAAAATATATTATTATAAATGAAGGCAAATACAAACTGTGGACCCAAAAACCATCAATAGGTGAAGCAACATCCTCTTACAGTGGGGTTGCAGGGAGGAGATGAGCCAGTTAGGGTGCAGTGTAGTAACGATGAAATATGCAACTTTCCTCTAGTTCTCAAATGTTTCCTCCCACCCACTATCATGATCCCAATTCTACCAGACAAATCCAGCTAGACCAGGGGATGTACACATGGGGAATTTAGGATAGATTTTCCCTCAGGACTAGTAGTGGGAGTGGTGATACTGGGAGGGTGGAGGGATGGTGGAATATAAAGGGGCAACCAATATCAGGGATCTACATATAGCCTCCCCTCTGGGGCACAGACAACAGAGAAGTGAAGGGACACATTGGACAGTGTACAATATGAAAAAGTAATAACAATTTGTAAATTATTAAGGGTTCATGGGGTAGGGAGGAGGGAAGGTAAATATGGGGAGCTGGTATTGGTGGACTAAATAGAGGGAGGATATTTTGAGAGTGATGATGGCAACAAGTGTGCAAATGTGGCCTGCATGCAATTGGTGTATGTATGGATCGTGATAGGAGTTGTATGAGCCCCCAATAAAATGATTCATTTTAAAAAAGGAGGGGGAAAGAGGAGCTCATACCAAGGGCTCAAGTGGAAAATGTTTGGAAATGAATATGGCAACATGTGTGCAAATGTGCTTGATACAAATGATGTATTGAGCTGTAAGAGCTGTAAGAGCCCCATTAAAGTTATTGGGGGGAAAAAAGAAGCACACCAATATCCGTGACCCAGGGACTGCAAATTATATAATACAAAACTGAAAGAGGGATTCGTATCAAATCTTAACTTGTGAGATTCTAGTTTGCAGAAGGCTAAGGATGACAATGGAAGCCCAAAATACATTTGAGAAATCTGCACAGAAAATAAGTCTCCACTGATTTTTCTCTAACCATAACTGAAGGATGAGAATAAACTTATCACCAAACAGAGTATCGGAGAGATGACTGTAGTAGATAATAATGATAAATCTGATTTAAATGGCTAAGATTCCGTTACTTGATCTCCCCCATGATACACTTTGGGCTAGATCTGGTTTTCAATATTTTCTGTGTTTGTTTTGTTTGTTTTCATATGGAGGCTTATCTCTTATGGATATTGTCATTGTGGATAGTCCTTTTGGATCTTTGTTATGTGTTTGCTTATTTGGTACATTATACACAGGGTTGTTGAACCTATAGAGAAAACAACCAGATAAGGTTTTCATAGGGGGCTGTGGGGGAGCAGGGGGAGGACTGATATCAAAGAGTTCAAAATGGAAGAAAAGTTTATGAAACTGATTGTGGTAGGAAATGTACAATACTGCTTGATGTGATTGATCTATGGAATGATATTATGTCTGGATTAGCTCTTAATAAAATACTGTAATTTGGGGTTAAAAGAGAGAGAGAGAGAGAGAGAGAGAGAGAGAGAGAGAGAGAGAGAGAGAGAGAGAGACTGACTTCTCTCTACCTTCCCTCAGCCATCCAATCCAGATTTTCTGATGTTCCCTTCCAGAACTATTCTATGAATGTTACTTTTCAGTGTTCTTGAGTCTATTTCAACTAATAGTGGCTTCATGTGACAGAGTAGAACTCCTCCAGAGAATTTCCCGGCTATAATCTTAAGGAAACTAGGCCTTTCTTCCACAGACCTGCTGGGTGAGTTTGAACCATCTAATTTTGGTTAGCACCAGAGCACTTTACTGTTGTGCCACCAGGGATACTTATTATATTGTATACAGACATATAAACTTGTATGTATCTCTTACAGAAATGATTGCATAATTAATCCAATAAATTCTTACATTTTCACTTAAAAATACATCTTAGCAATTATCATCTCTCTGCCTATCTACCTAGATAGGTGGATCCAAAGCACTGGGAAGAAGTGGATCAAATCTGTTTTATAGAGGTCCCAAGTATTCAGAAAATGTACAGACCCAGACCCAGATCTGCATAAGTGGCCTGGGGCTATTAAATCTGTGTGGGGCATTTTCCTACTCAATTTTCTTTTTTTGCAGCTTCTTTCGTTCACTGGACCAGGATGATAATAAGTATCATGCCTGCTCAATTGTAGCTTACTCCCTATTGCATTGCATTACTACTTATGGCCTGAGGCTAACAAGAAAATAACATGAGTCTTTTTTTCTCATTCCTACACCTCTGGAGTTGCTGTAAAAAGAAAGCCAGATATAAAACCCTCTCGATTTTGCCAGACCTAAAGAAGACCCTACCTAAATAGTGCATTGCTTTCTCTTGCTTCTTGTTTTGTGGTTTTCATGATTCCTTTTTGCGCCTCTTGACAGAATCAACAGTTCCTATAGAATACCGATGTCCTCCCAACCCTAACAGCTACATTGCACTGTCAAAGGAGACAGGAGCCAGTCTCATTCCACATGAAGAAGCAGAAAAGACAGGCAAAAACAAGTGACTAATACACTCAGCCAAAAGAACTTCTTGAAGTGGAAAAAGCTCTGGAACTCCCAAAAAATAATTCAGAAGAATGATGTTCAAGTACTTTCAACAAATGGAAGAAATAGATATGGAAATAAATCTGAAAATTATAAACTTTACAATAAGAACAACAACAGAAACAGCAATCTGGAAGATTAATGCTAAGATACATAAAATGAGATGACACTTTAAAAGAAATGGAAGCTGATGAAGCACACAATTTTCCTCTTGTTCCTGAAGACTTCCTGCTCCCAATTACCATGGTTCCAACTCTACCTTACAAATCCAGCTGGACTGGAGGTGGTACACTGGTAGAGGTGCGAAATGGAAATACAGGGAACCTAGGAGAGATGAACCCTTTGGGGCCAGTCGTAAGAGTGGAGCTACTGGATGGGTGGAGGAAAGGTGGGGTAGAGAGGGGGAGCCAACTACAAGGATCTATACATAACTTCCTATCGGGAGGACAGACATTGGAGGAGTGGGTGAGGGGAGACATCGGGCAGAGTAAGATATGACAAAACAATAATAAATTATAAAGTATTGAAGGTTGGTGTGGAGGGAGCAAGGGCAGAGGGTTAAAGATGAGAAGCTGATATCAAGGGCTCAAGTAGAAAAGCAGATATTTGAAGAACGATGATGGCAGCACACATGTGAAAGGTGCTTGGCACAACATATGTATTTATAGATTGTGAAAAGTGATGTATGAGCCCCCAATAAAATGGTATTAAAAAGGAAACTGAAACAATAGAATGCTGAATCACTGAGTTTAAGGACAACAAATTTTCGATCTAAGAAAAGAATCAACAAAAAGACAACAAAGTCTAAAGAATTATGTGCAGGAATAACTCACTTCTCCTGATATTCTGGGTGCTACAAAAATAATCCACAGAAAAAATAGTGCAAGACGTCTGGAAGAAAATTCCCTAACACCATAAAAGATAAAATAATTATTCAAAAAATCTGAACGAGAGTTATATGAGCCCCTAATAAGATGATTTTTTAAATTAAAAAAATCGGAAAGAACCCCAAGTAGGATAGACCCCAAAATAGAATCATTACAACATATCATAGTGACACTTTTAAATATCAAAGACAACAAGAGAATTCTGAGGAGAGCTCAGGAAAAAGAATACTTGCCAAAAAGGAAAGGCACTAAGAATATGCTCAGATTGTTCAGTAGAACTAGGAAAACAGCGGAATGACATATCTTCAAAACCTGAAAATAAAAGTCAACCAAGACTTTTATACCCAATGATAGTATTCCTCAAAAAAGAATAAGAAGTAAGGAATTCCCAGACAAAATAGAAATTAACATAATTTAAAAAAAACAAGACCAATTTTACAAAAAGCTAGCAAAAGCAGCCCTGTGAACATAGAATCAACAACAGCAGTCATAAACCTGAGATCACATACAAAACTTCGCTACCCAGCAATCAGCCCACATAAAGTAGCACTCAAAATAAAACAAATTACAAGACTGAAAATAGAAACCAGAGATATCAATCTCCATTGTAGACAAATACAAAGAAAATAAATGGGAAATGTAGATTCAAAATATTTGAGGTGAAAGAAGACAAATAGTTCACAAGAGAGAAGAGACTATCTTCAGTCTAGGAAGAAAATAATAAATAGCAAGATAGCATAAAAATGGGTTGAGGGGAATAATCAAAATTTAAAAAGAAGAAAATTACAAAATCCTTGTAAAAATTAAATAATAGCAAAGAAAAAAGCAAGACAGTAAAAAACAGAAGAACTCAGCACAGAAATTTATGAACAAAGAAAACAATACCTTCAAAGTACTCTCCTTGGAAACATTTTTCAAACTCATCCGTTTGGTTAGCTGACAGCCCCTCACTTGTTTGTCCTTCACCTCTTTTAAGTCATCAAATCACTGTACTTTCATGTACCTCTCCATTCAAGGAAATAAAAAGAAGTCGCACAGAATGAGGTCAAGTGAGTAAGATATATGGGGCAAGAAAGGTATGCTGTGTTTTGCCCCAAACTGGCATACTGATATGGCTGTGTGGGCAGGCTCATCGTCATGTTAGCACAACCAGTATGCCCCGACCCCGACCCCCCCACACATACACAGGCCTATTTTTATCGCACACTGTTATGCTATCTTCTCAGAACCTCTTCAGTAGTTCTCAATCTTCCTAATGCTTTGATCCTTGAATACATTTTCTCATGCTGACAACTACTGCTCTATAAAGAAAGCTGTGGAAGTCATTAATCTGGTGTCAATTTCAGGATTGGAAGTGTAGGGGTGGAGTCTAGCCTGTCAAACTGGACATAGACAATGTAACCTCTGTGTGGGCATGACTTTCTCCTGAGAATTCTGGTAAATCTGACCATATTTTCTCCTTGGAAGTGAGAGACTTAGGACTCAGTCCCTTGGAGACGCTCTGCTGACAAGACACACTCCCTGTGAGACATCCTAGAGGAGAAGCCACATGGGCTTACCCTGATGGAACCACATTTTTGAAGCCAGAAAAGCCACGCAGACACTCCTGCCAGTGCTGAGATGCTTGAGAAGTCACAGAGAGGTCCCTGGCAGCGCTGAGATGCTTCTAACTCCACTGGATACACAAGACTCGGCATCCACTGGCCTGTGATTGTCCTGGTGTCATTGCATGTGCCTTGTAAATCTGAAGAAGACTTTGTAGACTGGTATTGGGCATAAGGGATAATATCAGACTTGTGGACTTGGACTGGACTGGGTTGGAATGCTTTCTCAATGCTGCATTCCTCTTTTATATAAAATGTCCCCGTATTTACATATGTGTGTTTATGTATTTGTTTCTCTAATCTACCCAGACTAATACAAAAGCTTAATTCACAGTCTGACCTTGTAGAATGAACCCAAAATGGACTATAAACCAACATTTTCATCTATTTGGGAATTTGGCAGGTGTCCAGAACATGGTTTGTTATCAATCAACATTTCACCTTTTTTGGAATGAGAAAAAGACCCCTATACTTGAGTTTTTACCCTAGTACTGTCCTTGAAAGTTGTTCTGCATTGCAACAGTTTCTGTGGAATTTTTCTTGAGCAAGTAAAAGAATTTCACAGCCACACACTGTTCTCTTCAATCAGACAACACAAAAAGCATGGTTCAAGTGAAGCTACTTTCATGAAAAATTTCACTGTGACCCAAGAAAACCTTCCCCAGAGATCCCACAGGGTGTACTAACTCAGAGCAAGTTGCTGGATGATCACCTCGCAGGGAAAAATGTGTTGTAGAAAAGCACTGCTCCGCCCAGTGCAATTCTGTTTTTGGTACGACTACATGTATGTGTGTGTGTCAGCATATGTGTATGTGTTTCTATGTGGTTTTTAGCTTCCATGAGAATATAAATCTTCATTGGTACTTTTTTCAGTGCCTGGTAGACTGATTAAATTATCATGATACTGAATTTAGGCATTTATACTATGTGGAAGTTCAACAAACTGTAGATGTAGTTAGCTTTTCAACTGTATGTTAACACAAACCATACCATTTCGCCAAGTTGTCCTTTTATTTACAAAACTAAATAGAGGGACCCCATGTGAGCCAGTATCTTTCATATGATGTCCTTTCAAAACTTCTGTCAATTGTCCTGATACAACATAAGAATTTCTGTTGAAAAATCTAGTGAATTGTCTCTCACAATTATGATTTATACTTTAAAACTCATATTTATGAGCTCCTGAGAAGAAGAATGTTACTGAAATGACTCATTTGTTTCTGGCTCAAACTAACTGCTAAAACAGAACTATCCAACATGAAGGAAAAATAAAAATTCTGAGCGCAGCAAGAGAAAGGAAGGTGGCCACATACAAGGCCTCTCAAGTAAGAATATGTGCAGACCTATCAACAGAAAACATGAAAAGGAGGAGAGAGTGGACTAATATATTCCAGAAGCTGAAAGAAAAAATGCCTCCCCTAGAATTCTTTACCCTGCAAAATTAGCTATTGCAATAGAAGGAGAGCTAAGGGTTTTCCAGGACAAGAAAAACTTAAAGAATATGCTGTGAGACACCCCAACCTGAGGAAGATCCTTGCTAACTCACTATGACCAGAAGACCAAAACCCACCAAGCAAAAACAGGAGAATATTATATAGTCCAACCTCATTCAGAAGCCAACAAACTGATACCAATTGCCATGAAAATATGGCCACAGGAGAAAAGCAGGACAATAATCTCAAAAACACAACACAGCAATAAAAAAGGTGGTAGGAAAACATCCAAATCAAAAAACATGAGAAGTCAGCAATGAACCCACAGGTTGGGATAACTCTAAATGTCAACTCCATCATTAAAATAAAAAGACTGGTGGACTGGCTTGGAAAACATAATCCATCAATCTGTTGTCTGCAGGAAACACATTTTAAACTCACAGACAAGGATAAACTAAGAATAAATGGCTGGAGGAGGATATATCAGGCAAATGGTGACTCAAAAAAAGCAAGAGTCACAATCCTAATCTCAGACAAAACTCATCTCAAGGTTCAAGTCATAAAAAGAGATAAAGAGGGACACTTTATAATGCTGAAAGGATCACTTCACCAGTAACCTGTGAGCATAATAAGCATATATGCACCAAAGGAGAGACCCATGAAATTTGTCAAGCAGACTATTCAGAACATGAAAAAAAAGTCACAGACTTGAGAAGAAAGCTTAGCAAAGAGACTATAGAGCTAAACACTACAATTAGGCAACCATATCTGACAGAAATATTTAGAGGTTCCCATCCAAATGCAAAAAAATACACATTCTTCTCGAGTCTACATGACATATTTTCAAAAATAGACCATATACTGGGACATAAGTCAAGGCTAAGTAAATTCAAACACATAGAGATTATACAGACGTCTTTCTCTGATCACCATGCCATAAAACTGGAGATTAATAAAAGCATGATCAGTAAAACAAGGGAAAACAACTGGAGGATAAATAATGAGCTTCTGCAGCATGAATGAGTATTTACCCAGATTAGAAGGGAAATCAAAAAGTTTCTAGAAGTTAATGATAATGAGGATACTTCATATCAAAACCTTTGGAATACAGCAAAAGCAGTCATCAGAGGTAGCTTGATTGCAATAGGAACATATATGAAAAAGGAAGTGAGACTTATGATGAGTACTCTCTCACAAAAACTCCAACAAAGAACAGAGTTAACAACAAAAGTAAATAAATAATAAAAATCAGGACAGAGTTGAACCACTGGGAAAATAAAAGAACAATGCAGAAGCTAAAAGCAGCAAAAAGCTGGTTCTTTGAAAGGATCAACAGCCGACAGGCCACTGGCAAACCTAACCAAAGAAAGGAAAGAGCAAGCAATAGACAGGATGAGTAATGAAACAGGGGTAACCACAGCAGAGATTAAAAGGATAATCACAAAATATTATGAAAGTCTGTACTCCAATGAGTTCAACAATGTGGAAGACCTGGACAAATATCTGGAAAAACAATCCCTCCTTAGACTAACTCAGATAGATATCAAGAACCTAAACAAACCCATAACAGGAGAAGAAATAAATATGGTTATCAAGAAGGTACCAACAAAAGAATCTCCTGGACCAGATAGCTTCACTGGAGAATTCTACAAAGCTTTTAGGGAAGAGCTGGCACTGATCCTGCACAAAGTTTTTGCAGAGCACAGAAAGGAATGGATACCTCCCAAACTAATTTTATAAAGCCAGTATAACTTTGATACCCAAACAGGGAAGGGACTCCATAGCAATAGAGAACTTTAAATCAGTATCTCTAATGAACATAGATGGAAAAATCATCAGCAAGATATTGGCCAATAGAATAAAAAGTATATAAAATGCATAATCCATCAGGATCATGTAGGATTCATGCCAGGATGGCAGGGATGGCTTAACATCTGTAATCCCATCAATATTAACACCACATTGATAAGATAAAGCATAAGAACCACATGGTAATATCTAGATGCAGAGAAAGCATTTTGACATCCAGCACCCTTTCCTAATTAACACATTAAAGACCAGATATTTTAAAATTAAGACATTAAAAATCAAGCAACCAGATCAATGTGAAGGGGAAGTAGTGAATATTCAAAACTCATCTGCAAGTTAATACATTAAAGATTGGATAAATTCGAGATCCATCTGCAATATGCTAAATGTTCAGGAAGATTGGAATGGAAGGGCAGTTCGTCAAGTTAATATGGGCTATCTATGAAAGGCCAACAGCTAACATCATAGTCAATGGAGAAAAGACTAAATTAATCCCACTGAAAAAGCGGACTAGACAAGGATGCCCTTTATCCCCACTGCTATTCAATATTGTACTGGAGGGCCTAGCTAATAACACAAGACAGCGGAAATACATCAAAGGTTTCCAACTGCAAGAGGAGGAGGTGAAATTGTCATTATTTACTGATGACATGATTCTGTACATCGAAAATCCCAAAAGCTCCATAGCCAGAGTAGTAATAGTGATAGAGAAATATGAAAGAGTGGCAGAATACAAGATTAGCAAACAGAAGTTGATTGGTTTGCTTTATACATCTGACTAGACCATAGAAAAGGAGGTTAGAAAGGCAGTACCATTCACAATAGACAAGAATAAATTGAAATATGTAGGGATATATCTAACCGAAAAAACAAAAGGCCTATACAAGGAAAACTACAAAACCCTACTACAAGAAACCAAAAGTGACTTGAAACAAATGGAGGAATATCCCTTGTTCACGGATTGGGAGACTCAATATAGTAAAGATATCTATCCTACCCAAGGCACTTCATAAGTTCAATGCTATCCCAATTAAAATATCAACAACCTTCTTCAGAGAACTGGAAAGAGCAATAATTTACTGCCCTCTCATTATAATCAATGTGTAAGATATTCCTAGTCTTGTCATTTGTCAGTCACAACTATTAAGAGTTGCACCTGTCTGGAGAGTTTGTTGAGGAAACTCCACACTTATGCACTCACAGTAAATGATTCAAGAATTGATGCTCGAATAAAGAAAATAAATGATAAGTAAAAATACAAATGCAATAGGAGAGTTCAATGACACACACAAATCAAGTAGGAAATAACTTCATACAATATATATAAAGTCATACTAACCTAAGGCTATTAAAATTTGGATATTATATTGTCTATAAATTACTTGGGACCTCCAGTTCTAGAGCTGAGATACAACTTCACTGGGAGCACTGTTGATTGCCCTTGAATTATTGATCCTTTCTTCTGATGAAACCTTATAAAATCCATTTTTATGTGTTCCCATAGTCTTTTACAAATGTGTGAAGAAACAAGATGGAATTACATGGCCAGATAAATCTGAAAAACGACTTTAGAAAAGTCAAGCAGTTTTATATACTTCATGATTTTGAGCCTTCAGCATCCTAAAAAAAACAAACAAATAAGCTGACACCAAATCTTTATGGGAGTAGAAAACTTGGTGGCATAGGTTGCACATTGGTCTGCAGATCCCAAAGACAGCAATTCCAAACCACCAGTTGCTTCCAGGGAGAAAGATGAGACTTTCTATTTCCATAAAGATTCACAGTCTCTGAAACCCATAGGAGAAGTTCTACTCTGTCCTACCTGGTCTCCATGCGTCAGAATTGACACTATAGCACTGAGTTTAAGTACCATAATAGCAATCATGAATCTGCCAGAGAAAGTTATTATATTGTTATTGGAATTCGTGATAACTCTATTTAGAAGAAGATTGGCTTGTTGTAATGCATACTGTTTTTGTAAGCTGATATTTTTCAGAAGTATGCCCCCAGACCTTTTCCTACTTTTTCTTGTGCTAGAAATTTGGCAGAAACCTGTTCAGCATCAAAGCAACATGTACACCTTCTCCAACACACCAATGATGACTGTGTTTGAGATGCAAATGGATGATCCTACCATGGTCCTTCTTTTCATGGAGCAGGTCTTAGGGCAAATGTTCTTTGAAACACACTTTGAGAAATGCAACCTTAAAGTATAGCATATGATCGTCAAAAATAATGACGAACACATGTACCTTCCTGGGTTTGGTCTGAAATCCCCCCCAACAGGTTATGTTTCCCCCTGTATCTTGTGAGATAAGTGTCTTTTCTTCTATTCCTACTGTGCTGATTATACTAGCCTCAGGGGACTCATATTATACTTGTCCTTTTGATATTGGCTTACCTTGCTTAACATAATTCCTTCCAACTCTTCCCATGAAATGTGACGTGCTACATGTGATTGTCCGTGCTTTTTAGTGCTGCATAGTACTCCCTTGTGTGTATGAGTCAACGTTTACTAATTCACTTGTCTATCGATGAAAATTTAGTTTGTTTTGAACTCTTTGCAATTGTGAATTGCACTGTAATAAACATTGGAGCACAAATGGCTGGTCATGTTTTATTTTTTACCTCCTTTGGGTATATGCCCAGTAGAGGAATGACTGAGTTATAAGGTAGATTATGGGAGGGAAGACCTGGGAAAAGGAAATGGATCCAATGGCCCTGGGATGTAGAGGGAGAAGAAGGAGTTAGGGAGAAGGGTGTGGTGAGTGGACGGCGTCATGGACAGGGGACAACTAGGGAAGTGGAACCAGCATCTAGGGAAGAGTAGAGACGCTGGGAGTATTAGAGAAACACCAGGGTAGTGGAGGGGAAGCACTAAGAGGTGGGAGAAGGGGAAGTGTTATGGCAGGGCAGGAGGTGGAAAAAGGACACAGAGGCAAGCTCTAGGAAACAGAGATTGATTAACAGAGATGTGCACTCATGTGAATACATTAATCCATAGTGACAGAGGTATTAGTCTATTATATTTGACCAATATATATTTATAAGGAAATACACTATATTTATATACATTATATATTTATACATTATATATTTATAAGGCAATACACTGAGGCTGCAGATGGGCCTTGGGCTCCAGTCCATACCTTTCTCAATATAAGAACACTTTGTTTAACAAATTGGTATTCAGCAATGCTCACTCCCTGCCCCCCCCCCCACATCAAAATGCGTGCATAAGTAGATGTGGTAATAACAGAGGATGGTGCCCAACTATTAAAAGTTACAGTGTCTGGGATCTTAAAGGCTTGAAGTTAAACAAGCAGACATCCAACAGTAAAGCAACAAGCCAACATGGAAGAAGCATGCTAGCCAGTGCGATTGTGAGGTGTCATTGGGACCAGACTCTGGGCATCAGAAAATTCACAACAAGCAGTAAACAAACAAACCAAAATGCACTGGCAAGAAAGGAGGAGGGTTGGAGTGGAGACCCAAACCCATCTGTAGACAATGGAACATCTCCCCACAGACCGGTTGCAGGGAAGGGAATGAGTCAATCAGAATGCAGTAGAACACTAATTAATCACACAGTATACCTCTGATATATTGAGGCCTCCTCATCCCTCATTATCAGGACCCCAGTGCTGCTTCCCACTCTAGACTATACAGGAGCATGTACATAATTACAGGCAAGAGATAAAACTCACAACACATGGAACCCACAAACAGAAATGGGAATAGAGATACCAAAAGGATAGAGGGGAGTGGGGAAGAGGTGGGGAGCAAGGGGGGCATTGATTGCAATGAATGACACATAACCATACACCCCCATCCAGGGAGAAGAACAACAGAAACCAGAGGGGAAGGGAGATAGTGGTTGGTGTGAAATTTGAAAATAATTAACAATTTATAACCTATCAAGAGGTCACAAGGGTTGTGGGAAGTGGGCGAAGAGGGAGGGGAAAAAAGAGGATCTGATCCCAAGGGCTCACTGGAAAGGAAATGTCTAGAATATGTCGGATACAATTGATGCATGGATTGTAACAAGAGCTGTAAAAGCCCCCAATAAAATGATCTAAAAAATAAGGGAGAGAGAAAAAATGTATTCCTTCATCCTATGAGAAGTTATCTTACCAAAGCAATTCTAATACTCTATATTCTAATATTGTGTGACATGCATTTATTGTCCTTAGAAAACCAAGACACTAAGAAGTTAGTTTGTCACAAAACACAGATTTGTAAATAGCATAACTAGGATTTGTGTCAAGAATTTCTAAACTCATATCCTCTTAACAGTATGTTTTCATACATAAAAGAAAATACTTTTTCTGGTGCTGGTCTCTATTTTCACAAAAAGAACAATTATTTTTTAAAAACATGGGAAAAACAGGAAAACTCACACAGGTCACCGGTACTCTGCTGAATGACAGAGCTGTGAAATCAGGAATAGATTGAATTTTGCAAAATGTGTATGGGTGTTTGGAATGTGCATATGTTTTATTGACTTGGCATGCAGGAACAATTTATAGGAGCCTAAACTTCCACTTTATTCTCCTTCTCAACTTTTCTGCATACATTCACTCTCCTTCACATTTTTTTCCTGATTTGAATTCAAATTTCTGTTATAGAAGTGATTATCAAGAAAAAAAAAGCGTGAGCATGGAATTCTTATGCAATTCATGTTGGATGTGAGTTTCATAGAGACTGTGACATGCACAATGTCTCAATCCTTTTTAATGACACATTAAGCATGCCCGGAGATGTCCCAGATTGTTCCAGGAACATACACACCAGAGTTCGTTAGGGCATGATGCTTATGTGTACACCCAAGTTAGAAATGATATGTGTTTGCTCAAACCCAATTCCTTCTCCAGGAAGATAGTGCTCCTCAAATTTAGTGCATGTGGCAGATTTGTAGTGATCTTTTCTATTTTTAAAAGCCACAAGGTAGATTT
>PVJH01035003.1:0-20092 GCA_004026705.1 Nesogale talazaci
CACTATCATGACCCCAATTCTACCACATAAATCCAGCTAGACCAGGAGATGTACAGTGAAGTTGGAAACATAGGAAACTTAGGATAGATGATCCATCAAGACTAGTGATGGGAATGGTAATACCAGGAGGGTGGAGGGATGGAGGAATGGAGAGGGAGAGCCAACTTCAGGGATCTACACGTAGCCTCCTCTCTGGGGCTTGGACAACAGGAAAGTGAGTGTTGGGACACATTGTACAGTGTACAGGATGAAAAAATAATTTGTAAATTAATAAGGGTTCAAGGGGAAGGGGGGGAGGAAGGGTAATATAGGGGGCAGATAATGGGGGCCTGGAGGGAGGGAGAATGTTTTGAGAGTGATGATGGCAATGGGTGTGTAAAAGTGGCCTGAATTCAACTGATGTTGTTGGGGATTGTGATGGGAGTTGTAGGGGCCCCCCAATAAAATGATTAATTTTTTTTAAAGGGGGGGAGGGAAAGGGGAGGGTTTTTTTTAAAGGGACTTGTATCAAGGGCTCAGGTGGAAAATATTGGGAAATGTATGTGGAAATATGTGTGCGAATGTGCTTGATACAAATGATGTACTGAATGTTGTAGTAGCTGTAAGAGCCCCCAATAAAATTAAAAAAATAAAAATGGAAAAAAAAACAATGATGAGGAAGGGAACCAGTAGAGAAGTCGAAAGGACTGCCTCCAATCCCAACTATGTGAACAGTCATCCCTTCCTCAGAATAATTGCCTTCAGAATAAAAGGCTTCAGAGGATAGCACTGAAGCTACAGCTCAAGGAGAGGGATATATCTGATCACAGCATATGGGAGTAAATGAAGGGGCATGAAGAGGAACTAGAGCATATCCTGGCCCATCACGCCTTGAGTACGATATCCCTGTTCAGAGCAGACAATGCACAGAAAGGACCATATGACTGGACCCACTATGAGACACAACATCCCTCACTGACCCATAGCTCTACAGGGGACAACACTGGAGACACAGTGTGGGAATTATGTTTGATCTGACCTCACCACACCTAGGCAAAACAGTAACTGTGTGCAACAGAACAGCCTGGGGAGCAGAGCAAGGAAGTTCTGAGGGACTATCAAAAATAGACTTTGGGGCCAGGGCATAACTCCCCATCAGAATCAGCCATAAAACACTCCTAAAAGTCAAGAAACAGACCTTGAACTATTTAAAAGCTTAACTTTTTTGTTTGTCATTGGTTTTTTGTTTTGTTTTGTTGTTGCTTGTAGCTTTATTTTGCTCTGTCCTATTTTTGTGCAAATTATTATCTTTGAAAGTCTATCTAGATAAGATAAGATGGGTAAACAATCTGGAGGAGAAAACAGTGGGACTGATGGAAGCAATACGTTATCAAAAATCAGAAGCCAGGAGGGTGTAAAAGACCTGGTAGGGTTTCATCAAGGGCCATGTGACTGAGAAGAATTAGTGAAACACAAAGGTTGACTATGGCAGTGGGACAAGAGGAAAGTAAAAGGAAATAGAGGAATGAACTACGAGGCAAAGGTCATCTATAGAAGTCTGAATACAGGCATGCACATATATAAATATATTTATATATGATGATGGAGAAATAGATCTATGTGCATATATTTATTCATTTAGAATTTAGGTAGCAGATGGACACTAGTTCTCTTTGCAAATATGGCCTCAATGAAAAAACACTTTGTTCTATTAAACTGGCATTCCATCATGCTCACTTTCTGGACACAATCGTCCAAATGAAACCTGGTACATAAGTAATTGTGGTGATGAAAGCTGATGGTGCCTGGCTATTAAAATATATAGCATTTGGGGTCTTAAAGACTTGAAGATAAGCAAGTGACCATCTAGCTCAGAAGCAACAAAGCCCACATGGAAGCAGCACACCAGCCTGTGTGATCACAAGTTGTTGAAAGGATCAGATATCAGGCATCAAAGAACAAAAAAATCATATCACAGTAACTGAAGGTGGAGTGAGGAGCGGAGACCCAAAGCCCATCTCCAGAAAGGTCGTTGGGAGGAGACGAACCAGTCAGGGTGAAGTGTAGTAATGATGAAACATACAGGTTTCCTCTAGTTTTTTAATGCTCACTCCCTCTAGTACTGCCCTCCCCATGTCAGGATGCCAATTCTACCTTATAAATAAAGCTAGACCAGAGGATGTACACTAGTGCAGATAGCAACTGGAAACACAGGGTGTCCAGGGCAAATGAACCCTTTAGGACCAGTGGTGAGAGTGGCAGTACCAAGAGGTTGGAGAGAAGGTGTAGTAGAAAAGGGAAACTGGTCACAACATCTAGATATAAACCCCTCCCTGAGGGATGTACAACAAAAAAGTGGTTGAAGTGAGACATCTGATATTATAAGACATGACAAAATATAATAATTTATGAATTATCAAAGATATATGAAGGAAGGGTGTGGGAAGGGAGGTGAAAATGAGGAACTGACATCAAAGGCTGTGGCAAAAGTAATTGTTTTGAGAATGGTGATGGCAACAGATGTACAAATGTGCTTGACACCAATGGATATATGTATGGATTGTGATGAGTTGTATTAATCCCCAATAAAGTGATTTTTTTAAAAAAAATCAAAACAATGATGAGGTATCACCTTACATCCACAACAATAATCCAATTAAAAAAAAAACAAACAGAGCTACATGCTAGAGAAGTCCAGAATGATTGCAACTTAATATAATGATGGTGGTCTTATTAATATGTATAATAATTGTGGAAAGCAATATGGTGCTAACTTAGAAAACTACAATTAGAGAAACCAAATGACCCAGCAATACCCTTGCTGAGCATCTACCCCAAACAACTAAGAGACAGAGCATAAATAGACATATGGTCCCTCTTATTCATTACAGTCGTTGGCAATGGCAAGGACGTTGACAGATACAGTGCCATAAGGTGAGCCTTCAGGTTGGGAGGCACTCAAAATATGCATTAAGAAGAGCTGCCTTCTCAAAATACAGTCGACCATAATTACATGGATAGACAAATATCCATCAGTAGAAGAATGGGTAAAGAAATTCTGGTACACACATAATGGAATCCCTCAGACCACCAACAAAAGCATGAAACACCTCATGATGGAGCTGGAAACCATTATGCTGACTGAAGTTAATCAATCACAAAGGGACAAATATGTTATGCGTCTGCTACTACTACCATAAGAAAAAACGTCAAGACAAAGATAAACTCCTACTCATGTCATTTTATCTTCTCATCCTGTCTTCCAATGAGTTATAGAGCCTGCCTAGTAGAGGAGGCAGGAAACTCAGAGGCTATCACACCTCTTTTGTTAAAGGGTAAACTGGGGGGAGCAACCTCTTTTTCGCGCAAAACCCTTAACAATAATTGCATAGAAACCAAGAGCAGAATATGATCAGTATTACATTTCTAATTGGATGCTTTGGGGCAGTTTCTATCCATCCCTTGTTGACCTAGGCTAAGTGTCACAGATTACTGAAACTTTTGACTTTGTCCTTTATAGGCACATGTGCCTGCATAGGCCAAATCAATCAGAAAGCCAAACCCACTAAGCAATTTGGCTTTACTTCAACCTGATCTGGCAAATTTAAGGAACTAGTATACTCTCTTGGACTTGAGGATGCAAAACCCTGGTGTAAGAAGAAGCAGATGACTACTATTCCAAGGTTATGGAATTAATGGTCAGAACTTTCATTTAAATATCTTGCTTTGAGGATGCCCAATGTATGGTGGCCCAGGGCTACCATATATTTATTTTAATAATCTATTGGCTTTCTTATGATATGTATTACTCTAGTGGGATAGGTTCTACCTCCGTGAAAGAGTGTTAATGAAAGTTTTGCCATA
The DNA here is from genome assembly GCA_004026705.1 of Nesogale talazaci. Taxonomy (NCBI): domain Eukaryota; kingdom Metazoa; phylum Chordata; class Mammalia; order Afrosoricida; family Tenrecidae; genus Nesogale; species Nesogale talazaci. The sequence continues at coordinate 3,844 of PVJH01035003.1, forward strand.
TCACCAACCCCCATTTTCATGTCTAGTTACTTAATATTTTAATCTGTGTGAGTTAACAACTCATGCACCACTGTCTGAAAAACTGGGTTTTATTTTAGACATGTTGTCAGGAAAAACTAACCGTGGAGAAAGCTCTCATGCTTAGTAAAATACAGGGGCAGCAGATAAAAGGAAGAGTCTCAATAAGATGGATTGAAATTCGAAACCCATTTGAAAGGCACATACACAGATTCTTCCCCTGAAGACCCTCTGACCATAGTGAAGGAATGTGAATAGCCTTGCCATCATACAACCTCTATTAAGATTTGGTTCTTTTTATCCTTTTAAATGGTGTGCTTTTGAGTCACTCTAATTTTAAAATTAGGAGCTTTTGACCCATAGTGACCTTATGCACAACAGAATGAAACCTACCTACCATCCTATGTGCCTACCACCATATGCTTTCCTCACAACTGCTTCAATGCCTCAGTCCATTGATGCAACCACTGTCTCAATCCATCTTCCTCTCTTTTGCTTCCCTTCTGCTTTATCAAGCATGATGTCTTTCTCCAACAATTGGTCTCTCTTGATAATAGGCCCAAAGTATGTAAGATAACGTCGTGCCATCCTTGCCTATAAGGAGCACTCTGGCCTTACTTCTTCCAATACAGATCTGTTGTTTTTACTAGTCCATAATATTTCAGTAATCCTCTTCAACACCATAATTAAAATGCACAGAGTCTTCTATGGACATCCTTATTCAATGTCCTACTTTCACAAGCATACAAAGCAATGGAAAATTCCATAACTCGTGTTATGGGTGCCTTAGTCCACAAAGTCAACTCTTTGTTCTTCAATACAAGGGTCCTCAAGCTATGGTTCACAGACCACATACGGCCAGCCAAGGACATTTATCCGGCCCGCTGGGTGTTTTTGCTGCCGTTGGTTGCCGGTCCTGCTTAGCAGCTGACTCGTCCCAGGCCTGCATTGAATTTGTTCATAATTTTGTTTTTTTTAAACTATAGTTTGGCTCTCCAATGGCCTGAAGGACAGTGAGCTGGCCGCCTGTTTAAAACGTTTGAGGAACGCTGCAACTTCTCTTGTTGCAGATTTACACGGTTTGATCTCGTGACTGCTGCTTCTATGAGCATTCATTGTGAATCAAAGACCAAGTCCTCAACAAATTCAAGCTTTCTCCATTTATGCTGTGATCAACTGATTAAGTTGATCAAGTTGTGAAGATTTGGCCTTCTTTACCTCGAGCTGTAATCCATACTGAAGGCTGCAGTCCTTAACCATCATCAGCAAGTACTTCAAGTTATAACTTTCAACCAGCGAGGTTGCTTCAGCTGCATGTTGCAGGTGACTGATGAGCCTTCTCTGATCCTGATGCCATATTCTTCTTCATGTAATCTAATTTTGCTGATGATTTTCTCAGCAAATCATCATTTTAAAAGTAATATTTGCTATTATTGCTTTATTAGTATATCTTTTCACATAAGAAATCCAGAATAAATAAATCTATAGGATAGTAACTGGGGAGAGGCATAGCAGGAGAGGATGGGTAAAATGGGTACCTAACAGAGAGTATGAGAAGAAACTATTGTGAAATTTATTGTGGTGATGACTGTACAACTATTCTTAATATGAATAAATATTAAATTTTATGATATGTGAATTATGTCAATGAAACTATTGAGAAAGGAAGCAACTCTGCATCAATAAAAAGTGATCAACAAGAGGCAGGTACTATTTAGAAAAGAGGATATACAAATGGGTAATTAAAAAGTGAAATGCAATTAAAAATGAAGGAAAATAAAATTTAAATCACAATAAGATACTTCCACACACCCAGGACAATGAAAAAATTGAAAGAGAGACTGATGAGTTTTAATATTGGCAGGGATGTGGATTCACGTATACCCTTATACATTTCTAGATATAGTGTAAATTGGAACAGTTGTTTTAAAGTCAATTTGGAATTAAGTACTAATTCTTACATTCCCATATCTCCCACCCAGAAATTCCATTTCCAGAGAAATTATTTAGGAGATCTATGTACATGTGCCTGGAGGGTCATATACCAAGAAATGTTCTTATCAGCATTGTTTATAATGTTTCAAACTGGGAGCAATTGGAATTTGAATCAGTGGTAGAATAAAATAAGTTAGCTTTAAATAAACATACAATAGAATGACACATTGAAATGAAAATGAAGGCATCAGAGTTACATGAAACAACTTGAATCAATTGCAAAATATAACACTGAGCATAAGAATTCGAGAAAGAAAAAATATGTACAGTGTGATTCATTTTATGTGAACTTCACCTACCAGGTAAATTAGATTATATTTTTGGAGTGTATACTAAGGTAGAAAAACAAGGAAATGATCACTATAAAATCTAAATGTTGCAACTTTTATGGAGAAAGAATGGGTTAGTTATTGAGGGCAAGTTATAGTAGATCTTTCATATGGGGTTTCTGACGTGTTCTATTTCTCAAACTCAGCAAAGGTCTTGTGATAAATTAGCAAATTGTACATTTTCAGTACATTTTGCTGTTTTGTTATAAACAAATTATACTTTGCATTATATTAGAAAAGAAAAGGCAACAATAAGAAATTCAGTATGATTTGAAATATACTTTATATTTACAAATTGTATTTTAATCTCCTACCATCCTCTGTGATAAGGTGAAATGTGAGCAGATAGCAGAAGAAGGTGTAATAGTGGAGATATGCACCTAGCCAGGGGAAAGATCATTCCAGCTGAAGGGAATTATATGCAAAATCCCCACGGGCATGTGGGACTTATTGATACATCAGCAAGGAGGAACTAGAGTGAGCGAGGTAAAGCAAGAGAAAAGATCAGAGGATATTTAGTGTGTCAGATAACTGTCCGACTTTGTGGGACGGTTTCAAGGATTTTCATTTTATTCTGAATGAGATGGAAGTCCACTAGGAGACTTCAAGGACAGAAAAGCCATGATCCATTACATTTTTAAGAGGATCATTCTGGCCTCTGTTTGACAAACAGACAAAAGGGAAGAGGGGCTCACTATTGAAATAGTTCAGGTGAGAAATGATGGTGGTTTGGGCTAGACAGCAACAGTAGAGGTGGTGAGTGTGAAGTAGTTGAACTTTGGATGTAATTTTTTTTTTTTGGTTTTTTGGGCATCACTGCCCTCAGGTGGTGAGAGTAGGAGGCCCAGTCTTTGCTCCGTGGAGCTGGAATTGAACTCCATCCCAGTGGGCCGCAGTCCCGCGCACAACCACTACGCTACCGGGGCTCATCCCTGGATGTAATTTATATGTACAACTAATGCATTGGAAGAAAGGAGAGTCAAGAAAGATAAAGTCCAAGTTTTTGATGTGAGAAACTTGGACCTGGAGTGTTAATGTTTATAGAGAAGTGGAAATATAGAAGATATCATCATTCCCTGCTGGATTTTAATATGTCACGAAGTTATCTAAATAGAAGTTTTTCCTATGAAAAAAATTAGAGTCTCTTGCAAGTGAGTTCATTGAAAATGATGAGTTGAATGGACTCTACTCACCAAAGTTTCTAAATATATAAAATCTTTGCACTGTAAATATCAGTCAGAAGGAAACTTTTATTAATATGCTGTTCAATGTTTTATTATCTTTTACATACAGTCTTTGTATCAGGGACTTGAATAACATGGCCTTGAGGAAGTTATTAACCACTTCAGGCTTCAGCATTCCCTTCTGAAAATTAGGTTAATATAGTCTTCTTGGAGACTTTATGTATCAGACTATGACCTGCATAAAGAATGTGATGGTCTCTACCATGTAATTAAAATGGGATCAGCAAATTACATGTAGATATGCTTACCAAAAAACAAGAGTAAGGGTTCTGCTGACTTAAATATAAATGAGCTGTCATAGTAGATAGAAAATCCAAGTTTAGACTTCCTTCTAGTTGAATTTAATTCAAAATGTCTTCTATAGTACTGCAACTACATGATGTGCAGGCAATCAAAGGAGGTTCCTTTATAATTTTTGTCTTATAGGTAGATCAGCACATTGGAAGAGACTTCATTTGAGTGGTTATTCTGGAATAAAGATTCTGGAATACAGATTCTGGAATAAAGATTATACTTTTTGGCTTTGAAAAATTCAATAGTTTCCATAGCTTCAGCTAACTCTGGCACTTCTTTTCCTGAATAAGATTATTTTCATTTAACCCACATTTGGTCGTTCATCCTTACAACAGGGAGCCCAGCTGTTGATTGAAGCTCAGAATAAAAAGATACATCTTACACCTTTGCCTGAAAATTATTATGTCAACACTGTGCCAGAATGCCAGTTGAATTAAAATATATGACTTCTTTAAGAACATGTGTTGACAGTTACTTTCTTCATTGGTCTCCCCTCTTGGTTCCAAAAGCCCATAAAATCATACAACCACACAAACCCCAATCATACAGGAGGCATTTAGTTATATTTGGCACAAACTAGACTGTGTGAGTCGACACTTCTTTCTGCCAGGACCTTGCTCGCCTGTGCCCTTGAATGTCATTTCAATCTTTCGTTTGGTTCAGCTATTGCATTCCAGGATGCCGTCCCTGTTACTCCTGTTACATACTTTTCTGATCCAGGAGAGGCTGTCGGTCTCTCTCCCTTGTTAAGGTGAAGAGACAGGCCAGTGTTCTCACTTAACAATTCCGGCGACATATCACTGAAGTAAACGTCAGCTCTGGATTATAAACCTCTGGCACTTCAGTGATTTTCAAGGCCACTCAAGGAGCTTTGCTAATACAAGGAGGTATTTAACAGACAGCTCGCACTCATCCCAACATCTCCAGCTACGCGGGCTTCGCTGTCTCTTGGGGAAAAAAAAGCAGTGCTGTCTAGGCTGCAGAGCTTTTCCTCTTGCAACACAGTGACAACTATCAATTCTGATCCTGCTAAGCAGTGCCCCCAAACATTATGTGATGTATGTTGAGAGGTTAGGTAGCAATGGCAAATACTGAAGCATACCTCATTAATGGCAGAAAGTCATTTACATGACCCCCTAGGTTATCCAGACTTTACTGAAAGAAGATTCATCATTTCACTTCTTGTATTAAAACCTTTCCAAGAACAACAAGTATACACAGACATAAGGTTATTAGTGGTTACCAGCGGTCGGTGGAAAGGAGGGGTCTAAAGGGATTTCACTGCTTGGGAGACATGGAGCTTCTGTTCAGGGTGATGGAAAAAGTTGCAGTTAATGATGATGGCTGCACAACATGATGAATACAATTAATGTCACTAAATTACAAATGTGAAAAATGTTGAAACGACAAATGTTCTGCTGCCAGCGTTTGTCACTATAAAAAAATGTAGTCAGTTGGACAAATTGTTTTCAAAGATCCTTTCAGTGTCTTAAGTGGCATATGATGGTGTATAAACCCGTTCCTACCAAAGGACGTGTCCACTTCTTTAGCCTATGGCCTCATGTCCCTCACACACATCCCCATTTGATGGCACACATGCACATAACGCTATAGAAAGTCTGCACCTTCTCTTCAACTGGATTCTATCTGGAATGACTTCCTATTCTCTGTCTGTTTACTGGTGTGGTAGTGCCTAATCTGGTGGCAATTGACTGTCAATCCAGAGATAGCCAATGAGGCCTCTTTGTGGGCATGGCCTCCTGAGAATTCCGGAAATTCATGGATTTCCTCATGGGAGACAGGAGAAAAGCTTTCTCTTGGTTTTCTCCCTGGGTGACATTGCAGCTGACACAACACATGCTATTGTACTCAGCTAGAGAAACCACATGGAGACTCTGCCAGAGCTGAGATGCTTACACCACTGGCTCCAAAGATTTTCTACCCACTGGCCTGTGATTGTCCTGTACGGAGGCATCATTGCATATGTTTCATGAGTTTGAAGAGGACTTTTATAGAGTGATACCAGACATATGGGCTAATATTAGACTTATGAATTTGATCTTGACTGGGCTAGGATGTTTTCTCAATATTCAACTCTTCTTGTATATAAAATTCTTTCTTATGCACATATGCATGTTTAAAGTAACCTCTAATTTTTATGCCCTCTTCTTTGCTTTAATTTGCTTCTGAAAACTTACATATAAACAGAATTTCTATAGATTAACTTTTATTTTGAACACATGTGATTGTTGTCATTGTGAAAAAAATAAGTCATGAATCTAATTCTTAAGGAAAACCTTTCAAAATTATTTATATGACATATATTTTGAATTATGATGCAGATTAAAGCACACCAAACCATGCTGTATGTTCTAATGAGCGCCTCCCAGTTGGCTGATCTGTTTTGTGTAACTCATGAGCAAATCTGTGTCCACTGCATCCACTCTCAAGCATTTTCAACTGTGGTTGAAACCTTTTCATTTTCAATGCAATCATTAGCAATCCTCTTAACATTTATCCCGTTGATCTTTTGATTATATTCTAATAATTATTATGAAAGCATCACTGGGAACTGAATTTACATACTAGAGTTGATAATGCGACCCCAAAAGACAATACTTTTAAAACTGAAAGTGGGAAAAGAAGAGGTGACTTCAATTAAAATCTGCCAGAATCCATTGGGAGATCTGAGGAAATTTACTTTTCAGAGTTTGTTTCCGTAAAACAGACCCTATGCCCAATGGAAAATGCGTGCATGCTTGTGTGTGCCTGTGTGTGTGTGTGTATTTAAGTCATCAGAAAGGTGTGCTTTTTTAAGTCAAAGTTAAATAGTTAATTATGGGGGGAAAATTCAACTTCCATGAGCAGTGAGTGGTTTGTGGGCATATAACCTCTAATTAGAAATTCTGAAACTCCCCAAGTCTACTCTCACCCTTACAACCACAAAAGTCTGTGGCCACTTTTGGCATCCACAGTGATGCATCACCTTCCTGGGCTTTCTGGAAGAGGAGAGCTTTTCATCACATTTTTCTTCATGGATTGGTGTGAATAAAAACCTTCATTAACTCTCATAGACACATGAGTCCAAGCAAATTTGAGCTATCATGATTGCTGAAGGAATGGAAAAATACTCAGAGTTTCACTGCTTCTGCTTACAATTAAGAATAATTTTAGTTCAGCTTAATAGATGGGTATAACTCTCAGGTATGTTTTCTAATGCAAATACTTATTATAAAAGTTTCCATTTTGGTACATGACAAATCCAGCTGCTCTTCTTCATTTTCTTAAAGTTGGTTTGCATAAGTTTCTAAATAATTTAACTTGATAAAGATAAACACTTTGATCTTTTGTGGTTGGATGAAAATAGTGAAGAATTGACAAAAATAGTAGGCAATCTTTTTCATTTATCCTTTCAGGTCTTCAATTTTATGAAGGAGGCTAGGTTCTAGAGCTCTGTTTCTATGCAATAAAAAGAGGAGGGTATTATCGTATTGTATGGACCACATGCCAGGTACTGCTGGAGAATTCAACACTGGAAAGGGTCTCAACTGGATGATATTTAAAGCCTGTATAGTCACTATCATTTGAATTGACTGAATGGCAGTGGGTTTTTATTTTTTGTGGTTGTTGTCATTGTTTTCTGTGTTATTTTCTTTGTTTAACTATTATGGAAAATCAATGACTCTGGAGGCTAATATGCCTTGTGAACCTAGCATATTTTATGACAGTACCTTTTGTTTAAGCAATAACTTACATTTTAAGATTCACACACAATTCTCCATGGCTTAACTCACTTGCATGAAACAATAACCTTATAAAGTCAACAAGAAATTCATTACCTTGGTTTCATAATCAGGGCAAAGAAGGCTTGTACATGTTAATTGCTGAACTTGGAAATTAGCAAGTGACAGATCTAGATGCTGATGAGTCCCAGTCTTGAGAGAAGGGAAAGGGGGGAAAAAAAACCAAGAACCACTGAGCAGAGAAGACATTCCTCATTGATTAATCAACTCATATAATGGATACTACCTCATTATTCCACAACAAGGAAGTTAGGGTCTTAACTGCTATTTAAAAGATTTGGTGGGAAACATCCTCTCAACCACCTGTTGCATCTGACAGAGGGAATACTGACCAGGTACATGTTTGCTCAGAGGCACGCTCACCCTTCTGCCTCTGCCCATAAATCACAGAGACATTGAGAAGGCAGCCACCTCTGGGCTGAACACAGCAAGTGTTGAGCTGTGAGTAATAATTTATACCACAGAGTAATTTCAGCCTGAAAGTGAAAAAGATTTCTCAGCCCTCCCAAAGCTGAAAGGGGACGTAAGTCATATAATTTTATGCCACCAGCACATGTATCATACGAAGGGGCAAACATTCCTTCGATGACCTGAATGCTATGTGTTGTCTTTAAAATATGTTTAGCCAAGCCTGTGGGTCAATTTGAAGCCCTTTTGAGAGTATGTGTCATACTTCGTTGCAGACAGGACCTGAAGCCAATTTAGAGAGTGTGTGTGACGAGAAGTCTTCATGTTAGAGGTGTGAAATTTACAGTCAATAGAAAGTAATTTTCTGATTGGAACTTGGCCCACACATTGCAATGGATACTGTGAGAATGTCAGGGGACTCGTAATAGCCATCAATGACAGAACCTGCGGTCTAAATTCTCTCTCCATCCCAACCAGGGAAGACAAGATGGAGGACTGTATGAAAACTATAAGGAAGTGGTATAAATTTGGATGTTTCCTACACTGTCTCCTATATAATATTCTCAAAGACTTGTTGCTAATATTTATTAATTACTCCCTTGACAAATAGACTTCCCAATGGGATCTTTCATATATATTAGGCCCATCTACCTCCAATCCCTGAAATTTGGCAATTTTCCATCTCATTTATCCCTTTACTTCCAAATACCCTAAATGTTTTGGTATGTGAGGTTTAGCATGCAGGAATCAGGAAAAAAAGCATATTGGTATTTTTGAGGCTACTGCAGGTGACCCAAGGATAGTTTGAATCTTAAGGTAAGGTTCTGATCCACTTCTTCAAAACTTAGTTCAAATGAGGAATGTTCCACAAAGACTTTTCTTCTCTGTACAGAGAAAATATAGTTCTGTAATTCTTATGAATTCTTATGCCTTGATTAGAAATAATTCCAAGCAATCATTTAAATGAGAAGTCAATTAAGTCCATCTAGGAGAAACACACCAGTCTGTGTGATCCAACGACGACACACAAAATTCAATTTTGATGAAGGGAATACTATTGGAACTTAAATTGAGAACACCACATTTGTAGAATGCTGCAAATAGAAGCCCAAAACTCATCTTCAGAGTACCTATTCTAATTAAACCTCTGACAGAAAGAGATACAAACCATTTTGCTGTCAAACATTGATTCTTCTAAGCTTCTTTATGGTGGATGCAACTATGGGAGAAAATGATACCAGTCAGGTGACCTCCCTCTTGTCCCATCCTGAATAGAGAGCTATTCCACAATAGAAAATTTCTGGCTTATCTTAATATTATTGGTATTCTTTTAATTTATTTTGATGTTTTGATTATTGTTTATGTTATATTTATGTTGTCAGTTTGTGAAATATAGAAGGAGCTGATGCATAGAAATAATAACTAATGTAAATTCATTGGGGGTGGGTGTTTGAGGTAAAGTAAGGATCACATAATGAATATGGGAGGAAGAGGGTGCTCTAGAATGGTTTGTGACTAGGTATATATATATATATATATAAATTTTAAATGATTTAACTATGGAAGTGTATGATATGAATTTAGTATCAATAAAACTACTGGATAAAATAAAACAGATATTGAAAACCAAAGTGACTTGAAAACTAAGGTGCACTTAATCAAATTTGTGGCATTTTCAATCATGTCATATGCTTTCATAAGTTAGGCAGTGAACAAGGAAGATCAGATAATGCATTTGAATTATGATTCTGGCAAAGAATGTTGTAAAATACCACCGATTACAAAAAATACAAAGAAATATGTAGTGTGAGAAGTACAGGCAGAAGGCTTCATAAAAGCATGGATAATGAGACTTAGTCTCCCACACTTTGAACATGTTATCAAGAGGCCAGATTCTGAAAAAGAACATCATGCTTGGTACAGTGGAGGGGGAAATAGAGGTAGGTTCTCAACAAGACAGAGTGACACAGTGGCTATAACAATGGATCCAAATATAACAGCAGATATGAGTATGATGCAGGACTGGCAGTAATTAACTCTGTTGTTCACAGAGATGTACATAGGGTCACTTTGACAGCACACTGTAACAATAACATTTAGATAGAATAAAAGACATAAATAAGTCTCATAAAACCAATCCAAAATGCCATTGTTGTTGGGTGCAGTTGATTCCAATTCATAGCTACCCAATGAGAATGTATAGCAGAAAAAAACTCAATGGTTTCTGTGACATCTGTACAATCATGGCCATGTCAAAGCACATTATTACAGGTATTGTGTCAATTCATTTCCCTGAGGGTCTTCCTTTATTTGATTAAGTATAACATTCTTCTCCATGAACGGATCCCTCCTAATAACATGCACAAAGTGCAGGAGACAAAATATCTTCATCATTGATTTCAAGCAGCCTTCTGACTGTGTACCTTCCAAGACAGACACATTCATTACTCTGGAAGTTCATGGTATATTTGACATTCTTATTCAGTACCATAATGCAGCCAATAACTATCTAATATCAACAATTATGTCCCTTGTTCTACATCCTCTTCTGAATTTAACACGAATTTCTGGTAGCTCTCTTTCAATGTACTGTGGCGATTGTTTTTAAGTTATCTTCAACAAAATTTTACTTGTATGTGATATTTTCAATATAGTTCAATAATTTCCCTAATCTGTTGGTCACCTTTCTTTAAAATGAACACAGATATGGATTCCTTCTCATTGATGGGTCAAGTTGCTGACATCTACATTTCTTTGCATAGACCGGTGGGCCTTTACAGCTTGTTGAAGCATTCAAGTGGTAATCTGCCAATTCTTCAAGCCTCACATTGCACCAGTGCCTTCAGTGCAGCTTGACCTTCTTTCGAGACCCTCACGTCCTGCTCACATGCCCTCTGGAGTAATTGAATATCGACGTGGTCTTTTTGGTGCAATTATTCTGTACATGCCTTTCATCTTCTTTTGATGCTCTGTTTGCTGTTCTATTTTTTTCCCATGGAAACTTTTAATGTTGCCACTCAATGCTCGAGTCATGTTTCAGTGTCTTCATCTTGAGAACTCCTGAGTGTGTGTCCTTGTTTCGATTTTGTTGCTCACTGTCTTTGCACCTCTCATTCTAATACTTTAATTTTTCTCTATATATCCTTGGATTTTTTCATTAAATTCCTTTGTTTCATCGATTCTTCCTATTGCTTTAGCTATCCTATTCTCAAGAGGAAGTTTCAGTCTTTTTCTGTATCTATTATGTTGGGTTTTCTTCAAACTTTTTTTTTGTGGGCATTACTGCTCCCTGGTGGGAGTGGGAGGCCCAGCCTTGCTCCTGGAGAGCTGCTGCTGGATTTGAGCCGCAGTCCCACACTCAACCACTACACCACCGGGGCTCAGCCCCCTTCTTTCTTTTTTTAATGATTTTTTGCTTTCTTCATGTCTGTTGTCCTTGGTGTCATCTCACAACTCGTCTAGACTTCGGTCATTAGTGTTCACTGTTATTCATACTCTGGAGTTTCCATCATGGGTGTCAGTGAAGATATTTAAAATGTCAGTGACATGACTTCCGATATCACAACAACATTGTAAACCACTACAGTAGAACAAATTGACAAACTAGTCATCCCCTAAACAGTGATACCAAAGTCATTAGAAATTAAATAGGAAGTGTACTTAGATTCAGTTTCTATAGGAACAAGTCTCTGGAATAGACCTCTTTATTCAAAAATGTTTCTCTTTCATTCTATCAGAATATCTAAAATCCCTTTGAGTAGTCATATGTATGGATGATCTATGAAGAATAATGTGTGATTTAATTGTTATTCACTCATAGCCTACTTTGAGTTTGTCAATTTCAAAGTACATTATAGAAGAATGCGTTGGGCTTCCAACAGGAAGTGGCCCACCTCCAACCCCTAGAACTCAGAAAGGAAAGAAATGGGAGCACTCCTCTGAAAGACATTTCAAAATGTCATGGAAGTTGAAGAGCACAGAGAGAATACTGGAGCGCTAAAGCACAGCTGGTAGAGCCCAAAGTGATTGAGGTAGGGAAATTGGATGAAGAAATAAATGAATAGAGAATAGGAATACTTAGCTATAGTCCCCATTCTCAGCTATGAAGTGCCTAACTTTTCTGCCTTACAGAAGGGATTCTTTTTCATTGGAGTGTTGTTAATGTGCCAATTATCAGTAATCAAGGAAGTTCTTTCTGGTGTTTTTAGCTAGGAAACAATACAATCTAATACCTCTATTTTTATCCCCCTCCACTTTCTTTTTTTATGCTATTACTATTTTTGCGCTAGGTATTTCTGTCTTTTATTTTCCATTTTTCATTTGTTGTAACTCCCTTCTCCTTCCCCCTATTAGTCTCTGATTTTTCTAAAATCAAGGTGATCCCCAGGGAAAAAAGAGGGGAAAAACACCCCAACGAGTGTCAGAGCAAGTGAAGCACAATCAGCTTCCTTTGAAAGGTCATAGGGACTTTTAACTAGAAAGTCATTGTTATTCTGTCACAAAAATAATAGATCTAGGTTATGCACACAGGAAGTGGATTCTAACCTTCTGGAGCTGGACATGGTGAAATGCTCCTTTTCAGATTTGACTTTTAATCCAGGGTGCTGGTTGGAAAAAGTCTTAATCCATCTATTGTTCTTCCCTTGCACTGCTCCAAAATGTGTCATTTGGTTTTGTTTCCTCATCATCAGGCACCCCTAGGATAGGACACATGTAGAATGTAGCTTGAGTGTTTTGCATTTTCCCTTCTCTGGGCTATGAGAATCTCTGATTGACTCCTTGTAACAGTTCTGATTGGAGAATGAGCCCACATACCAGAGGAGATTTAAGTGCTTATGCTGGCTTTCTCCTCTCTGTCAGATTTGACATTTTTCCAGCTTTAAAACCTCTTAGTTTCTTTTCTTTCTTTCTTTCTTTCTTTCTTTCTTTCTTTCTTTCTTTCTTTCTTTCCTTCTTTCTTTCTTTCCTGTTTTCTCTCAATACTAACCAAGAAAACAGACAGAGATGATCAAAGACCTAGCAAACCATGAAAGGGAAATTTCAGGTATCTTTCTGTTTGTCCTTAGCTGTAGTACTATTAATCCCCAACTCATGGGACCCCCTTCCACATCCAATAAGAAAGTGCTATCCCATGCCATTTTGGGATCTGTTGCCGGTCAAACCATTGTGCATAGGGTTTCACTGACTAATTTTCAGGCATCAAGCCCCTGGTCTTTCTTTCCAGTTTATCTTCATCTAGAATCACCACAGAAATCCGCTCAGCATCAGAGCCATACACAAGCTTTCATGTGCAGACACGTGGTTGTTGGCTTTTTAGACAGTGGTCTCAGACTCTTTTCCCTCTCACTTTGGTGGAGAATAAGTAAAGAACTATTCTGTTGGGTTTTCTACCTTATGAGTGCTGGACTAGGTGCTGGGTTGTTTAAGGAAGCAAACTGGTGATTCTTGTATGCATTGTATATAGAAAGTGATTCATGTATTTAAAATGGCTTAATTCAATCTGGTTCCAGTCAGGCTTCTCCTGACTCCTAGAAACAGATCAACAGCAAGTGGAACGAAGAAGCAGAGATAGTGGCAGACAATGGCTACCAGGTGCAGAGGTACGTGAAGCCAATGTTGGCTGAATGAATCCAACACTGGTAGTCAGATGAAGGCCCCTGTAATGAGCAGGTGATGCCACAGGAGATTGAGGAACTGGATGCAAGCTTCAGCTCCAGGAAAAGAAAGAGGTCCAAAGAAGATGAGATTCTGCTCAGTCTCTCTCTCTTTTGCAAAGGCCACACCCTAAAGTAGTTGTCATCAGTGTGCAACTTTGTTGACAGATGGAGCTTCATCCCTATCCTTACCCAGGAGCTGATAGAATCCTTACCCATCACAAGTACTCCAAAATGACTCTCCCTATCTTTTGTTTGAAACAGAATGGCCAACACTAGGATCTCTGATTATTTTCCCTAGACACAAAAGTTCTGGTGACGACAAAAGCTCTGGTGAAGATTTATCCATCACAAAGCTTAGGTGTCTCAAATTTACTGGTAAATGTACTGGTCAAGCTGTGGTCCACTTGATAGTGCATATTTCCTTTTAGGACAAAACCCTCCAAGTTTCACTAACAGTTCAGTCATTTACAAATAGTGTTGTGGCAGTCATGTGCTTATGCTAATTTTATGATTGAAATGTAGGGGTGGAGTCTAGCCTGTTAATCTGGAGATAGCCATTAAGCAGGCAATGAGGCCTCTATGTGGGCATGGCTTTCACCTGAGACTCCTGGGAAATCTCACGATATTTCCCTCCTGAAGATGAGAAGCTATCTTCCCCAGTTGTTGGGAGTTAGTTTCAGAGACGATTAATCAGGGACAAGACAAGCTGGCAGCACTCGAGAAGCTGGAGGAGCCAGCGGAGAGACCACACAGCTTTGCCTGATGGAGCCAGACCTCTGAAGCTGGGGCAGCCAGATGGAGACCTCTGCCAGCAATGAGTTGCTTCTGCTGTTGATGGACCATGAGCCCTGGAGGCAAGGTGCCCTGCCAGCACTCAGATTCTGCACCCACTGACCTGTGACTTCGTGAGTTTGAAGAAGATTTTATAGACTGATTTCGGGCATATGGGTTAATATTGGACTTATGACTTTGGACTGGACAGGGGTGGGATGCTTTCTCTATGCCCCATTCATTTTGTATACAAACCCTTTTCTTATATCAATATGCGTGTCCTTGAATTTGTTCCTCTTGTCTACCCAGACTAACACAGTGAGAACTTAGATTAACTACCAAATGCAAGGGTCCCTGTGAGTCAGAACTGTGTCAGAAGCATGTCAGCTTCTTCATCCATAAAAGGGTAGATGGGTTTCTGTGCAATTACTTTGGCACATGATAAGCTCTTAGTAAAACTGTTAAGTGTTATGATTATTGAAACTATTTTTGTCATCATAAAATATAGTCTAAGACATCCCAAAATATGGTGTGTATGGTAAAAGCTAATGTGTCTCCTAAAAATTACAGAGAAAACCCCTGACTCGATGTGACTCAAAGATCTAGGTTCTCAGGCAACTTTCCTCTAGTTCTTAAAGACGTCCTCCCCCACGCTCCAACATGATCCCAGTTCTACCTTGCAAGTCTGACTATACCAGAGGATGTACACTGGTGCAGATGGTAACTGGAAACAGAGGGAATCAAGGATAGATGATCCCTTCAGGACCAGTAGTGAGAGTGGTGATACCAGGAGGGTTGAGGTATGGTGTGGTAGAAGGGGGATACTGATTATAGAGATCTGCATATAACCTCCTCCATGGAGTACAGACAGCAGGAGGTTGGTGAGGGGAGACATTGGATAGTGCACAATATGACAAAGTAATAACAATTTATAAGTTATCAAGGGTTCATAAGGGAGGGGAGGGTGGAGAAGAAGGGGAAAAAGTGAGGAACTGATACCCAGGGATTAAGTAGAAGGCAAATGTTTTGATAATGATGATGGCAGCAAATATACAAATGTGCCTGGAATACAATGCACGTATGTATGAATTGTGATAAAGTCCCCAATAAAGTGATTTTTTAAAAAAGATAAACTATGGGGAAACAAAATCTAGGGTTCTTTTACCTTGAATGTGTGTGTGCATTTGGGTGTGTGTGGCTTCCTTATGGTGTTGATCCAATAATGTCACTATCACCTAGGACATTACGAAACATGCAAAAACACACTTCCAGCCCTACCTAAATCTTCTGAATTAAACATCTATATTTTAACAAGAACCATTATGATTTGTTAGCAAAGGAAAATCTGAGAAGTGTTGCATTAGGGTGTTGCTCTCTTTGATTAGTTAAAATTGGCCTATCAGTCTGGCCCCATCACAGTTGGGTGAGGCACTAAGGGCATGCAGCAGAGCAACAGGGGAACATAGAGATGAAACCCCCAGGGAATACCAAAAATAGACTTTGGAGACAGAGTATGGAACCCCATCAGGCGCAACTAGAAAACACTGTTAAAGACCAACAAACATCTTGAACTACTTATAGGCTTTTCCATTTTTGTCAGTGGCTTTCTTTTGCTATTATTATTTTTGTTTTGTTTTTAGTTGTTGTTATCATTTTGCTGTTTTTGACTTCCTTTGCTGTTTTATTTGGTTTTGCCAAGATTTTGCACTTATTAATGTAGCTGCATGCCT